>JANAKD010000111.1:0-37950 GCA_027627215.1 Lecanicillium saksenae | reverse complement strand
CGACGTCGGTGCCTTGGCTGCACGGAACCCGCTGCAGCAGTGATGCCGGCAGTGCTGGCTGTTTTAACGACCGAAGGCTGTGGGATGCCTGCACCGAGCTTTCGAAGGTCGCCTTGGCTTTCGGAAAAGACCACTCGAGTGCGGAGACGGTGGACGGCATTGTCGAGCGCGAGCTCTATCGCGCATCGATCCCGTATGCGGCTCAGCTTGGGCCAGGTAGCTCGCTCACCAGCGATACTTGAGCGCAGCATGAAGTCGGCGCTCGGGTTGCTGAGCAGACCTGGAAGCTCGGTCAATCCAATCTCTGGCAAAATTGTGATATCGCCAGAGTACTTCTGACTCAGAATACTCTGGCATTTCGTCATCAAGTTTGGGAATATGCCCATCTCGGCCATGAATTGTAGACGATGCAGGGCCTCGTCTCTAGCTAGCGTTGTAAACATGTTGAGCCAGTCTGATTCGTTGGGGAGCTGCTGCTTCGTCTTGCGAACTTTGGCGTCGGGCGAGAGGTGGTCGTCTTTGGGCAGAAAAGGGACGACATGGGGGTTGACTTGTGAGACGATGAAATGGTTGACATTGAACATCTCCGCCAATCGTGTCATTGGAAGGTCATTGTCAACAGATCCGTCGATAAAGTGCTGCGGTGACGGGTTCCAACGGTGGTGCTCGCCAGTGATGGGATCCTTGACGAGAAGTGGCGACGAGTGAAAAACAAAGGGAAGAGAGCAAGAAGCTGTTACAGCGGACCAGATCATGACGTTGGGCGCGGTGACATAGTTGAGTAATCGAGGCAATTCATACATGGATTCCGTCGAGACGCAGATGTTGAGGATACGCCGTGTTCGGTTATATGCTTCTTGGAAAGTGATGTCGCCCATCATGGTACGCATGACCCTCTTCAGATGCTTGATGTCAGACCAGCTGCCCTCGGTGAGTAGCCGGCGAATATGGTTCAGCGTTCCAAAGTCACTCTCTTCTGTGCCAAACACAGCCAGGTCGCCGTGCGGGAAGTCGCGGATCAGCTCGGGAATCTCTTCGTCGGTGCGGGTGCACATGACGGCGCAGACGATGCTCCCGGCACTGGCGCCGGAAATGATGCGCGGCAGCAGGTTCGTCTCGAAGAGCGTCTTGAGCACGCCGATGTGGGACATGCCAAAAGTGCCACCGCCCGAGAGCAGCAGCGCGCTGCGACCAAAGCTCTGGCGTGAGAGCAGCATACCCTCGAGCAGGTCGCGGGGCTCAATATCGTTGGTAATGGCGCCATGGATGACGACGGCGTCGATTGTTTGCAGAGCCGAGTCCACGTAGCGCTCGATCAAATTCTTGGTGCCCAGGTATGAGTGGCGGTAGAGGTCAACGTTGCCCATGCCACCGAGGTCGCGGGAGAGCTCGGTTCGGATGAGGTGCATCATGGAGAGAATATCGCCGTTGGCGCGGGCTTCTTCAAGTGCGGTAAGTCGTTCCTCGATAAGACACGGGTTATAGTCGCCATCGGAAAAGTCGCGCTTCCACTCGTCGTTGCCTTCGAGAAGGTCGAGTTCCTCGGCAGCATTTTGCCAGCTTTTCAACGTCTCGGCCTGTATAACGCAAAGGTGTCAGCAAATACGCAGCTCTCCCGCTGCCACACCAAAGCATCAAGGCGCGGCGCTCGATGCAGAACGTACACTCTTCATACGCAAGGTCAAGACTTGCTTGCGCTCTTCCTTTTTGCGCAACAGCGCTCTCTCCTCGGCACTCAGGCCATCCTTCCAGTACAGCACCAGGTCGTTGGCGCCTTTGATGGTCCTCGAAACCTTCCCCACGATATTGCTCTCGGAAGCGGCTTGCAGGCGTTGTCGAGGGGCGGCAGGCAAGTCTGTCTTATGCGAAGACGAAGCCGATTTCTTGGGACTGCTGGGTGCGCGCGCCCTCCGCGGGAGGATGATGTCGGCCATGATCGTAAGCGGCGGGATCGGGTCGCGCAGAATGCAGCAGAGGGTAGTAGGTGAGGGAAGGAAATTCAAGTATTTTTCAAGCCGCGCTCCATGTTRAAAAAAAAAGAGGTAGGAAATTAAAGCCCTCAACAAACAGGGCGGTACTGTGCAGAAGGTTGAATCGCAACGGTGCAGATGGGGACCCTGTAGGTGACGTTTTGGCGGGCGGCGCGTTATCCACAGCGAGGGAGAGTGCCGAGGGTCTGGACAGGCTGGTTGATAGGGCGAATTTTAAACTTTTGGCCGTGGTAGGCAGAGAACCAGCTGGGCGGACGATGATTCTAGGAAGTTTGCAGAGGAAAGGCTAAAGAAAGGAGAGAGGGAATCTCTACGATGCTTCGTGGGTAGACAAGGGAAAGGAAGAAGAGGAATGCAGGGACTCGGTCGGGTATTGTTGATGATGCAGATTTACTCAACAAGGCATCTGTCGTGTTTTAGAGAGGACCAGTCGCCCAGCGAAAATGTATGACACCTAATTTATTAGCAGCATTACTAGTAGCCCGCCCCCGGCCGGCTGTGCTAGCGCAGGCATGTGGGTGGCCATCTGACCGCTCCAGGTGACGGTGGTGGCTCAAGCGGCCAGCGGCGCAGACTAACACGCTGATGCCCGACTGGCCAGTGTAGCGACCTAAACTGGAGAGAAAAAAAAAAAGCCTGCTGCTTGATGGTACTGTGGGAGAATCGTGGGGGTCATCCGAAACAGGTCATAATCAAGACAGGCAGTTAATGAAAAAGCCGGGGGGATTACTGCGGGATTCGCTGGCCTAAGCTGATGTGCTGTCCTACTTCTGCATGTGGGATTGGATATGCCTGTTTTTAGTACGGCAGATGGTAGATCCAGCTATGTCGCACAACATGATCCTTTTGTTTTCGCTTTTCGGCGTAGGTATATTGCTTTCGAGTTATGGGCTGAATGCGAGACGGTGGGTAGACCGCAATGCAGGCCCTCGAGTCTCGACCTGCGACAGTGCAGACTCCTCTCGTAGCATGACTGCCTGTCTTCACATGCCTTGATTGGGCTGCAAGAGGGGCCGCCACACGCACTGTCGAGGCCCTCTATAGACACTGTGTGTCCTGGTGAATGCTTAGTAACATGCGCCAGTGTGTGGTGTATTGGGCATGACACCACGAAGTTTGGCCCGGAAGCAAGAGGAATTAAAAGTAATGCAAAAAACAGGCTGTGCTGGATTTGATAAAGTAAAGGACCTGTCTCGTCATAATGCATATATATTGAAGCCAGAAAAAGAAGCAGTCGCTGCAGTCATGTATAAATGTATACTCCATGTTCCTCATTTCGCTTTCCACCATTCGCTTTACCATTTGCTTGCAGCGGTCCGTACCGAGACTTGAACGATGGACTGGCGTTGCCATCTGCAGGAGCATAGCTGTTGCTTAATCAGTACCCGGCAGTACGCCAATGCTTGATGTTCCTTGCTTTTGATTCAATTCGCCTGTGTTAAGTGCGCGTCTTCGGAATCAACGCCGTATGCTGAATTTAACCTCCAACTCGTTCCATGATTAATGTTTTCGCAGTCCCGAAAAAATGTCATTGCTACTGCTGAGCCGTCTCGTAAACCAATACTTGTTTCGACTTCCATCGTGTTCCATTGTGTTCCATCTTGCGCTTGGCGTCCCTTCCGGTATCGTGTTATCAGACATAACAGGGCGTGTCTCGCAATCCGCTTGCAAGGACGTAGTGACTTCCTGCAGCTTGATAGCGCGATATATTGGTCTTGAACGGGACAGCATATCTTCTGCGTCGTGATACATGGCGTATTTAAGATGCTGATAGTAGATTGTGGACGTTGCCCATGGCTGCCCTGGCGTGGCATTTGGCTGGACCGTGCCTGTGCACTGGGATGTGTATAATGTGTTGTCATATGCCCCAGAATCAAAGATTCCTCATCTTACAGCAGAGGCACGTTCAGCGTGTAGTCTTGCCGCCTCGGTACCGTCATCGCGGGTGTGTTCTTGGAACCAGGGATGCCGCAGAGCCTCCTTGGCTGTGATTCGGTTGGCCGGGTCGAATGCAAACATCTTGTGCAAGAGATCCAGGAAGGCCGATAGAAATGGATTTGTCGGTGGGATGATCTCCTGATAAAAAAGTCAGCCGCTATTGCGAACATTTGTGCTTCTTCATTGCTCATCACGAACCTCGAGCTTTTTCATATTCTTCACAAATCGTCTCGATGCTCTAGTTGTATCTGTTACGGGATATTCGAGCTTGAGGCGTTTGAAGTAACTTGTATCGAGTTAGTAAGACGCCATTTTCCCTAAATACGATGCGAAACTTACTTCGTGGTGCCGGGTTTCGCTGTTTTGAATGCCTTGTTTGCTCGTTGCACTAAACCACGGTCGATAGGGCGACCACAAACAGCCTCCATCATGGCAAGATGCTCTCGGTTCTCGTGTGTCTGGAACAAGGCATCGCCGGTGAACAACTCCACGAGGATACAGCCGATGCTCCAGATGTCGCACGGATAAGACCAATCCAGGCTGAGGATAACCTCCGGCGCCCTGTAGTGTCTTGTTGATACAACCGAGCTGTGGTATTCGTCCTCGAATGTTGCCGAGCCGAAATCAATCAGGCAAATGTCAGGCTTTAAAAGCACCCGTCTTTGAGCCACTTGACGACAGGTTGCTGATGATACGGATGGGATTTTGCGGTTATATGTAAATGCCTGGTATGCAGCATCGTGAAGGAGGATGTTTTCAGGTTTCAAGTCTGTGTGCACAAGCTTGAGATCATGCAAAACTATTCAATCATGTCAGCTTCGCCTGGACTGGGAGCAATTAAGCCTTTTCTTACAAGCAACGCTGGTGAGCAGCTGATGTGCTATGCTTTGGATGTGGCTGTTTGGGAAAGGAGCAAAGTTATTGGCTTTGAGGAAATCGAATATGCTCGAATCCAGCAAGCCCATTGTGATGCAAATGTGACCCTTGTAGTCAAAGCTGTCTCGCGGATGAATACATCTATATCGGTTTTCGGGGTCGTTATTTCGCAGGGTTTGTAGCACTCGCAGTTCGATCCTCGCAGCATCTCGGTATTTCTGGATTGAGCGGATAATTTTCAGGGCAACGTGTTCTTGTCGGACCATGTCGTAGGCCTTGACGACTTTGCCAAATGTGCCCTGCCCAAGCAGTTTCTCGACTCGATCTATATAATATTCCTGTCAGTAGAGTTCGAAATTTTCTCCTGCTTTGTTTCTTACATTGTCGTCCCACACGTTGCTCGGGTATAATAATGAAGTGCCCGTCTGCATCATCCACGGAGGCGGCAGTCCCGTGGCTCTTTTCCTGCGCGGTGTTAGCGAATCCGCTTGCCTGTAGGGAGAATTTCCATGTGATTTCATTATGGTAACATACATCGTGGACGACGCGGATATCGGCGTTCAAAACTCTTCGAGAGGGGCCACGAGGTGGTTTGTATTCCTCATACTTGGGCCTCTTGACACCCACAACGCTGTGTGTAGAACTTGGGGTACTGTCGGGTTGGTCGTCTACCCTCCGCCTTTTCCGGCCAAGATTGGACTCGGAGTGGCTCGAGTAGATATTCGATCCATTCGTTGTGCTATTTCCAACCGAACCGACCTCGGAACGCTCGTGGACTTTTCGCTTTCTCGCGCTGGAGAGGCCATTCTCGGTGGCCGAACCCGGGAGCATCGGTCGGCTAGGTGCGTGGCTCGCCGCTGGATCGGGAGAGTCTTCAATCACGATGACCTCCTTGGGCAGGCCATTCTTGTAAAACGAGTTCCAGTCAGGCTGGCGAGGTTCCCGTCGAGGCGCGCAGTTCGGGGCGCTGGGCCGGTGCTGTGGAGCGACTGCTGCAGACATTTGGACAAGTCGCTGAGGTCGTTTCTCGATTTTTTTTCTTCCGAGATCTTTAGGTGTTGAGCATGGTGAATTCGCTTCTCATGGTCTAAAACAAAGGGTTACAAGAGAACCATAACTGCGTTTCGCTGCATTTGACCGTTCGCTATGGACCTGGGACCGGATTATGACGGTAGTAGCGAGACGGATTAAGTGTTGACCCGCCGCGATGCTGCCAGCGAATAGCGAGCACTGGGGCTGCACTGTGCACAGCTGGGAACACAAAATAAAGCACGCAAAATTAAAACGAAATATGCGGAGAAATTCCCCGAAGGACATTAAGCTGGGGTTTAATAGGTTGAATGTATTTTCAAGTCTAATGCCTCATTTTCTCATCCCTACGTTGAATGTACAGACACCGCCGACGCGAGTAGGCAATTGAAGGCGCGCCCAGGTACTATCAGATGGCTTCAGGTGTGCGTGGTTGAGATCCAACAAGGACACCGCCAGCACTTCACATCTTACCCGGCAAAAATCGGAGTAACATCGCCTTGCCGAAGATATAATGATAATGAACTCTCATGTTCATCGCTATCAATGCCATTCAGGATCCTCCCGTGATGCTCTGGCTACGAATCAAGGGGGTGGCTGTAAGGCTGGCAGTCATGATCCCACGTGGGGGCAGTGCAGTATCGAGGCTCAGGTCTTTCTCAATCTCTCTCGGTTTCAACGTCGCGAAAGTGGCTGCAGAAACTATGTCCTGGTTCGGTATTAGCTTCAATAGATCTTGATAATGAAATCATGTCAACTCTCTGTTCAGAGATGGATTGCCTGGGAGCGTTCCTACCGTCTTGATACTCTCAGGTGTATACCAAACGCCAAGAATAAACGAGGTGGAAACGGCGCAGCCTGATTTCGCGTATTTGGCTAAAGAGGGACGCAATATGAGTGCGTTGACGTACGTTTGCCCATGGCAGCTGTTTTAGTGTTCCCTCCTACTTAAACGAAGCGTCGTCCACTGACAGCTCCCCCGCTTGCTTCGGCCTTTCTCGCTCAGTCACTCCAACTCATTCACGCATCACCAACATCAGCCTCTTTTCATTCTCAACTACAAAGCGGCAACTGAAAATGGTATCACCGTCGGATATCCTGGCTACGACTTATGGCCAGCCCACTCGTATGTCAGGCACACGCCATCAACAGCAGCAGGGACACTAATCCACATGCTACCAGCTCCTAAAATTACCGAGGACAATGTCGCCGTATCGTCAATTTTGTTCGTTATTGCTATGGTTGCGGTCATGGGCTCTGCGTCCATCATCTTCCATGTCATGGGCTGCAAGGAGAGAACGTCCCGTCGCCTGGTCTTTATCCTATCGACTATCATGGCCGCGGCATCGGCGCTCTCCTACTTGTCAATTTTTTCTCGTTACGACATGGGATACAACTGCGAAATTCTCAACCCGCGCGTTCCGCTCTCAGATGGGCTCAAACTGGATTGTCGCCAGACATTCGGTACACAGTATCTCGACCTGTTCATCACCTCCACGATCGTCATTATTCAGCTCTCCTTGGTTGCAGGATTGAATGGTGCCACGACTTTTATTGGCGTGGTCTCCAACATCTTCATGTTTGCTAGTGGAGCAGTCGCCGCAGACCGCTACCGCTCGAGCTTGGATCTGCGAATCACCTGGACAGTCATCACGAGTATTTTCTTTGCCCTTGTTTTCTCGCAGATTGGGTTAAACAGCATTAAGGCTGCCAAATCTCGCGGCACCGGTTACCAAAAACCTTTTACTGGTCTTGTTACATATGCTTTAATCTTTTTGGGTGTTCAGTTCAAGTATGACTCCTCATTTCCTTTTCAATAGCCCCCAATTCATTAACAGTTCGTCAGTATTTTCATGATCGGTCATGTATGGGGAGCGATCTCGACGAACACGGAAATGCTGTCGTTCCTCGTTGCAGATCTCCTTTTCAAACCCGTTTTTGGATTTTGGCTGTTGCGTTCCTATCAGCAAATCCCGGAATTTCAGTTTGAAGTCAGTGGTTACTGGTCTCACGGCATCACGAGCGATAGGCATACACTTCTCAGCCAGGACGACGAGTGAGAATACAAAGGATCCTAATTAGTCAACGAATTTTCGCAATTACTAGTCCCTCTAAGCTATAAGCCATAATTTTGATCCTGCCACTAATCAATGTAGTTGACGTATCCCAAATGATATGTAGCATGATTACACGGGCAAGGCATCGCCATTCCGTCTTCCTCACGGATGAAACAAAGACAATGAATAGGTGAGTGGTGAGCTTTAGGAGAGATGACTGGAGGCAGCGGCTTATCTGGGATAACTGGTAATATCTCTTCTTCTTGCGAGCCACGCGCGACTCTAGACGCTTTGGGTAGCCAGAGGGGTTCCTCGGCAATGTTGCAAGCACAAGGCCTTCCGAAGGGTCGACCGTCGTGCCCCTCTTCCGGGCAGACGCATCGAAACGATTCCGTTGACGGAGCATGTTCAGCGCCGGTGTCAGCTGTCATGATCGCGGTGGCGGCGGGGAGTTGAACGGGAATTTGAGACGTGGCAGTTTGGCCGCACTTGCATGGACCTTTGTTTGTGATGCACAGGCATTGCTTAACGTCCATGACGCGCTGCTAATTGATTAGAATCTGTGAGTTGCCGGTGTCGAGTCTGGGCGTCGTGTACTCACAATCGTGGTGTCTGGTAGCACGGCGCCAGAGGCGGCAGCCGCGAAAGCGAGGACGGCGCGTAGTGCATGCATGACTGTCCTTTTCTTCATAATGGTTATGCATTAATTTTTCTCCATGTTTTAGGGCGTGTTAGTCTATTTAAATAGACCAGCTAGTGTAAGTTATGACCTCAGAATGCTTGTGGCCATGGTTCAGCTATGCTTGTTCGGACCTTGAGCGTCGGCAAAGGTTTTGACGCTGGTATGTAGCTAGCGTAAATGCTTCTAGCAACCAACCAAAAGAAAACAGCTGGAGTCCAATTTAGAATATGTTGCGGGGATGATTATCTCATTGGACTACCTTGAGCGATGATGCTGTGTCCACATTCCGGTGCTTGAACGGCAGCTGACCTGCCTCCTGGTGAAGAAGAGCGATGATACTCTGGAGAGGCGACAAGAGGAGTGCTGCTGCATACTTTGATACTCGCTCGGCAGTTCATGAAGTTTATTCGCAACGAAAATGCGATGACACGGCCACTGGTACAGATAGCATCCAATGACCCTTGATGACTGGTAACTGCGTCCGCAGAGGATCACGTGAAACCTCACTATAGTCGCCTCGTCGCAACGCAAGACGCGCACAGGCATTGTTCGCACAGTCTTGCAGAAATATGAAAGATATTCGAACGGTTGAGGGTTTACAATTTTCTGTCACGGCACCCGAGTCTTTCGGGCTTGGTCCCACAAGGTGAAAATCGTAAACGAAAAAAAAAAATATATATATAATTCATTCAAACTAAATAGACAATGTGGTATCTCATTAATTTACATGCAAATTTCAACGGTGTTCTTCCCGGGTCTCATTGTGAGAAGCCAACTCTACTGCGTAACCCTGCCCAGGGGGCTGCGCTGCAACGCCACCCGCCGATGAACTTACACTCATACGATGGTTCTCGCGTCCACTCTGTAGGCTTTGAGACCAGCGAGGATCCGACGGAGCCATGGAAGACCTATGTGACTGCTGCAGAGCAGGGCTCGGCTGGGGTGAAGGGATGTTTCCTGGGTTCAGGTACATGTAGTCGCCAGGTAGCTCCATAACAACGGATGGTTGTTTAGGAGCTACGGGCGGTGGCTGATAGCTCTGCGTATATTGTTGAGGGCACTGCTGATGCGGCTGTGGCGACTGAGGTGGTGGCGGCGACACTGTGTTGGGGCCGTAAAACGTCGAAGTGTGGCCCAATCTGGGCGAGACATAGCTGCCAGTGGGAGAAAGCGGCGTGGATCCTCTTGCCAGACTCTCTGCATCGGGCAGCCTCGAGCGATCGTTGGGGTTGAAAGTTTTGAGCTTTCCGTTCTCGAACATAGCTTGCAGCATGCCTGAATCCAGAAGCTCTGCCTTCTTGATGATGCGATCAACCATGTCCTTGCACGCCTTCTGAAGTTCAGATTTGACAAAGCTCATCATCGCAATGTTGCACTTGATTTCGGCCTCGTGACGCAGGTATAATCCGCTTGTCGGAATTCCCAAGCTTTCCATCCCCAGCTCACGCTGCTCCGGTGGTTCGACGCCTGGCTGGTTGCCGCCAATGCGATATTTGTTCCGCAGGTCCACGTTCATCGGAGCGTAGATGTGAGTTTGCAAGCCCCACGGCATGTCGTGAAAGCAGCCATTGAATGTGATCTGACCAGATCCCATCTTGCCCATGCCGGGAATAAACTGCACCCTCTGTGTGATCTCATACCAAGTGCTATAATACTCATCGGCCGCCGCATTGCGAGGCGCGGGCATGGGCTTGTAGCTCAGGACTAGTGGATTCAGCGAAATTACTTCGCCATGTGACTGAAGGATGTCGATCGCCAGTTGTCGTGGGATATGGCTCGGAATCGGCGTAACGACCGTATAAGTATCCTTCTTGCGCAGCATTTTTATTGGGGGCTTCGCGCAGCTGAAGGTGCCGCACCACTCGCTTCGTATGTGTCGGGTAGCGACTGGTTCTAGCGGTTGAACCGTATTGCCTATTTTAGCAGTACTGAATTGAATTCGTAGGATCGCCGGCTCGGTCGAAAATCGTTTCGCTCAAGACACTGATACAAAGTCGCAAGTTTAACCCACAAGAACAATCGAAGAATGATAAAGACGGGAAAATATTTTCTATGCGCGCCAGGTGAGACGGGGAGCCTCAGCCTTAATACAGACTGGTGGTGCGGTCCCATCAGACCCCCCTGCCTAGAAATTCGGCAGCATTCAGTAATAATAACTACGTGGATTCAAGGAGGGCAGCACGGCATTAGTGGAAACCTGGAGTTGAAAGCGCCTGTTTTAAGCCCTGTACTAGGCCAAGCCCACTGACACTTTGCTCCAATAATAGAAGGAAGCGGCTCAGCCTGGGCTGTGCTCAGCCCCTCTCCACAGAGCTGACAGGAGGGGTTAGCAGGGCCATGGCTCTTGACGTATGAACGAGCCGGGCTCTGGCACTTTGTACCAACGGCCCTGGAAGGGCAGAGCAAGTGGTGTGTACTGGTGGAGGGTTGAGAGCGCTGATTATTCGTCAGTTTTCAAGCTCCGAGGATGCCGGTACACGCAATCAGTGCCTGTGATGGCATGGTCGCATCATTCAAGGTTTATAATGTGCATAGGTCTTGCTAATCTGCCACGCCAGCTCTCCCATCCCCTAGCTCCTACCTCGTCGCCTTTTGAGTTTGATCCAAACAATATCTTCAAGGCAACACAATAATTCACATCTCGCCAGAATGAAGCTGAGCACAATTGCCATCTCGTTGTGTGCCGCTGGCGCCTCAGCCACCCCACACAGGTCCGCCCGGGACCAAGCCAGCGCTGCTAAACTGGACTCTCAGTGGTGGGAGTCTGTCGCCTCTCTGGAATCAGTCCCAGTTGCCATTACGGCCGTGGCAGAGGCCATCCAACGCTCCACGGTGGATGCCACTGTCAGCGCTACAGAGCAGATCCATGACAAGGCTTTGGCAGCGCTTCAGAGTCTTGAGCGCCCAGGGCATGGCAAGGATCCCACTCTCACCCTTTACCAGACCCTGCAGAGCTTTGAGGGCGCTAGCGAGTTTACCAAGCTTCTGGGCGACTTTCCTGAGCTGGTCGATGCTCTCAACAGTACCAACAAAGAGTATACTGTCTTTGTGCCTCTAAACGACGCCTTTGAGAAAATCCCCGACAAGTTCAAACATCCCAGTCGTGAAGTACTCGAGAAATTTGTCCACTACCACGTCGTTTCTGGCTCGAGAAAGGCCGTGAATGTGCTGACTAGCTACACTCTTGAAAGTGAGGCTCGGGAGGCTGGCCTAGGCGGCAACCATCAGCGTATCCGCGTGGGCGCCAGCTTCGCTGGAATCAAGCTCAATGGCTACTCCAAACTCACAGCGGTGGACATTGTAGGATTCTTCATCTCGCAAAAGTAGACTAAAAGACATAGCTGACACTCATTTCTTCCAGAAAGCCACGAATGGGGTGATCCATGCCATCAGCGATGTGCTTGCATCGCCGCCTCCAGTTGGCCCCATTCTCACATTCTTTCCAGCCTACTTTTCGACACTGCTTTTGGCCTATGAGAAGACCGATTTTATTAAATTTATCCACAGTCAGCATATTGAGGGTAGCACTTTCTTTGCACCCAGTAATGATGCCTTTAAATCGTTAGGCCCAAAAGCAAATGCCTTCCTTTTCAACACTGAGAAAGGACAGAAGTATCTGAAGGCTATTCTGAAGTACACAATCGCTCCCAACGCCACAGTGTACAGTGATGCATTTTACGATAGAAGAACCAGCTCCACTTTTGATGAGGCCGCGCATCAAGATCACTATAGCCTTGATACGTTCCTTCCTGGAGCATCCATCAGCGTGGATATTGCAACAGTTTTTGGATTCCGCGTCATCAATGTCAACGGCTTTACCGGGGTCAAGTTCCATGATGCCATTGGCAGCAATGGTGTGCTTCACGTTGTCGATAAGATTGTATTCCCACCGCATCATGGCAAGCACAGCTCTGTTTCTGATATCAGTGTCGAGCAGCTGAAGGCAAGGCTTGATCCATATGTCACTGAAGAGCCGCAAGAAGCTATCTCTGAAGAATTGTAGGTGCATGCATGCTCTGCTTGGAACATGTGTCCATCTCGCACCATGATGTTACTTCGCTCCTCTATATAGTATGGATTCTAGCAATATACGAACAAAAAGGAACTACGGGCTACATATAAAATGTGATTGGATTTTAAGCTCGGCTCTGACCATGCATAGCATGATATGTGTTTAAGTTCGCAGTCTGTTGAGTCTTAGTACCTGTTTGTATTGGTGTCCTCCAATCAGCGCCAAGGGATGGCCCAGGCTAGTGTAGTTGGTTTGGTGGCTTTTGTTGCCAGGTGGGTGGCATTGGCGCTCGGATCCGTAGTCACGCATGACTTGATGCTGCTGGCCTCTGAGCCGCCATTTATCGGAGGGGCTGTGTTTGCGAAGAATCACATTGATTCAATAGAGTACCCATCGAGCTCCAAGCTTGATGAATGCTACGGACACAGATGCATCTACAATCAGCGACGCACCAGCAACAGCTCGTTCCCCGCACCACTGTCACCCACGTGGGAGAATCGAGCGGCGGCGCAAAGCCCAAAACCATCCGAAATAGACGCAAAGGCGCTGGGGAGCGAAAGAAGAAATGGGCACCAAGAGCCAAGACAGGATGCATGACTTGCCGGTGCGTACCAAACATCCCATTGCGCCGCTTCAGCAGCGAGGTGTGAGGCCCAACTGACTTGCGCTTCTGAACATTTATAGCATCCGGCGCGTCAAATGCGATGAAACGAGGCCCAGTTGCTCCCAATGTGAGTTTATATTGAACGAAGTTCTTCTATGAGAGGCTTACTCACCAGATAGGCATTTCCACAAAGCGTAAATGCGATGGCTATGCAAATTCCCCCCAGCCTCAACACGTTGTTATAGGGCTTGTCAAGTCTCCGGACTACTCGCACTCACCGCCCGGAGTTCAACTGGGTCAATTCGAAAGTCGAATGTTTCATATGTTTCGAAATGAGACTGTGAAGCATGTGGCGGGCGTATTTGATCACTCATTTTGGAAAGTCAATGTGCTTCGGGCAGCGCGAATATATCCCGCGATCTGGCACGCCTCCCTCGCCGTCGCAGCGATGCAGGAACGGAATATCATACATGCACACAGCCAAAATCAAGACATCAAACGCAAGTTCTACGGCTTTGCACTACTTCAGTACAATGCTGCGATAAAAATATTGCTCGAGATCGCACAAAAGTCGACACAATCTGTTGCGGAGCAGGAAACGCTGCTCATGGCTAGCTTATTATTCACGACACTGAGTATTCTGCAGTCGGACGGTAGCCAGGCTATAACACATGCAAACAACGGGATACAATTATTCTACCGCTGGAGGTACTGGGAACAAGCTGAACACGCGCGCCGAACCGGGGATAGGATTCTATCACCAGATTTCTTCGCCACCATTGTCGCGGTTGCAACTTCACAATTCCACTACGATAGATCCACTATATCACCCTGGTCATTGCGCAATTTATCCAAGCGGGTTGAATGCACAGGCGAATTTGAATCGGCTAGCGACGCGTTCATCCACCTTGAACCTCTCTTGACAGGCATGATGGAAATTTTGAACGGTCTAAATCCTGACACGAATCAAATACAGCAGCTCCAGCTGATACACGAGAAACAAAGATCATACCGCGACGATTTTTTGATATGGAAAGAGAAGTATGCACGTTTACAGCAGTGTAAACTGCTTTCGGAAGAAGATTCATGGGCCATGATACAGATTAAGGCCCTATCTATTGGAGTGGACGTTGCTTTACATCTCAGTCTGGATGATCTGGACATGGAATTTGATGAATTTTATTCGTCATTCGAGAAAATTGTCAAATTGACAGAGACCCTTCTCGAGACTGAGGATCAAGGACCGACGCAGTGGGGATATTCATTTTCACATTCAATATCTATGCTGCTCTTCTTTGTGAGCACGTCCTGCCGTGACAGTGCTCTGCGGCGTAGGGCCATAACTCTCCTTCGCTCTATACCCGACAAAACAAGCTATATATACTCCAAGCTCACGGCGAGGCTCTGCGAGTCAATAATGGAGGCTGAAGAAATAGGACAGACCGAGATGGAAGGAGATGGTCAATGTTGTTGTGTTGCCGGCGAATTTATTTGCAGAGAGCACAGGGCTGTGTTCAGAGATACCCAAGTGGTCGGATATGGCCAGATTGTTGTTTCAATCAGAACCGTGGCAGATCTGAAACGGAATCGGCCAGGTAGAATAGCGCAGCTGTCTTTCTCATAAACTGAGGCGCAATTCGGTGTTTGAATTTGCAGGTAGCAAGTGGAAGCCAGGTGTTGACCAAAATAACCTTTAGGCCACGGCCTCAGCTAAGCGTTCACTGCTACCAGCTTGGGCAGACGCCGCGACCGCATCTCAGTAGTCGCTCACAGGGCGAGCGTACCCAGCATCTGGGTTGTATCCGCTCGATGACCCCCCGACCTGCCAAAAGTACTTCTTTTTTCTCGGCTCTTTCTGCGCTGCCACCAAGCGTTGGATGATGTAGTCATCCGCAGCTGAACGAGGCTTCGGGCGCGCGGGCTGCGCAGCTTGCGACCTAGACGCGCGGGTTTCTTGTGTGAAAGGAAGACACATGTTGAGGAACGGAAATGAGGCCGCAGCTTAGTTGCTCTGGATGCTGATGGTCAGGGTTGTTTGGTCTTGAAGATCTAATTAAAGAGATAAATATTTGATGCTTAATCACTTCACAACAGTGGGCGCTTTCGCGACATTTTATACTGATCTTGCCGAAGTAGCTTAGAGATTAGCTTCCAATTAAAGTCAGCCTTACTGATGCCATGTTACTGTCGACTATTGCTAATTTCACAGCGACGGGGCCTTTAGCGTTCAGGGCTAACGTAAATAGTAGGCTGCGCCTTCTCGGAAACAGGTGCGAGAGGCCTCACGCAATGACTCGCTGTGCACTGTTCATTGCAACAGACATCCACCAAAAGAATATGATCAATGCGACTTTCGCCACAAAATCAGTTTTGATAGCAAGATCCAAGAGACGATGAGATGTCAGAACTGCACGGCAGTAACAACAGAGGTTCCGTCGGCGCCATGTCTCTGTCTGTCAACTGTAGGCGGGAACAATAAAAGCGGCGCTGAAGGCAGGCGTGGTTGTAAAAAGAGACGGATTCGATAGTGAAGCGGTTAATCTTTTCTATTATTGTCATCAAGTAGATTTCTATGCATAGATACACGTGCCTTACCATATAATAGGCGACTGTGATCATTGATTGTACACCCGACTTCGGCTTGAACAGGACGGCAACGAAGATATATAATGAATGCCACCCTCTTGGTATGTCGTAACAGTGAGCACTACTTCAACTTGTATATAGATCTCATAGCAGGATGTATCGAGATTTTTGAACAGGCATCAAGTGGGCGTCAAGAGCCGTTGGACTGGCCCTCCAAAAAACTTGGGGTAAGCTCGCCAAAACTTGCTTGCAATCCGTTGAGGGCAACAGGAGACCGGTTCTGAGGCATATGTGCTGGGTGATTCTATAAATGCAGCCGTATGGGTCCCCTCTACATGTCGCGTCGTTACAATAAGCATAAACCGTTTGAGGTGTGCTGGAAGCATATGCAGATCATCTCCGGCGATACATTCCCCGTAAATCAGCAACTATAATCGGGCCGAGATATACTGACACTAGGTCCGATTCTCTCCCAGAACTTGAACCTGGCCAATCTAAGTAGGGGGTCATGCATAAGTAGCGTGAAAACCGAACTTGGCTTCAGCGGTGTGGTAAAAATGCAGCAACATTGTTCATGCTTCTGTGGAGAGGCTCCCTGGTATTTCTTTCTTGAAGTTTCGGCTTATATCAGCTTCTACAACTCCATCAACAGTTTTAATAGAAATACGTATTACGTAAAACCCCTCAAGACATTGTAACGTTTTGTTATCTGATCTGTGCCAGTTTGTATGGCCTAGCAATTGGTCCTGAATTCATCATACACAGTAGGTTCATAACAATCAATCACGACGCCTTCATAGAAGTACCCAATCCATCAGTGAGATTGCGATAGTCGCAGCTTTTCTATATTCTCTTCCAGCTCCGCCGTGCTCTTAGCAAACCGTTGTGCCAGATCCGCACCAGTGTACGGCCCAGGCAGCCACCACGGCGCGACATTTTCCACCACACGCTCAAGGCAGTACGCAGTATCCCACGTAGCCTTGCTTATACCGGAAGCTGGAGTTGCTATGTGTTTTCTCTCTAGTTCCGCTAAGTATTCGTTGTAGAGATTCTCCGGCCAGTCGCCCTCGTTGCCAACAGCGTCATTGAGAAACTCCTCCACTGGAGAGAAGAACCCCGCAAATTCAAAATCCACAACTCCAGAAATTTTTGGTGGTGATCCTGCCACAAGGATGTTTCTCGGTGAGAGGTCGTAGTGGGTGAAAACAAACTTGCTTGACGGTTGCTGAGATGTAGACATCATGACGTCAAGATGTGGAAGCGTTTCTTCTATGAATCGTCTGGTTCCAGCGGCATGCTGGCGATTTTGAACATAGCTGTCTGCGCTTTCAAGTTCTTTTAGTTTTTGTTCGAGCTTGAGAGTATATTGCTGAACGACGCTGGCAATTGGTGTGGTAAGACGTAATTCATCAACCAGAATACCTCTTACAACCAGATTCTGTGGTTCAGGGCCGGAATTGTTCGAGATCGTGAAATCTGATTCAGAATTGTGTATTGGTCGATGGAATTGCATATTTCCAATGTGCTTCTGAGCGGGCACGTTTGTCCTCCAGTTCGCAGCGATTCCTGCAAGCTGCCTCATAATATCCATTTTAGTAGCCTCGTCAAACTCGCAAGTTGACAAGGGCTGACCAGGCATGCGATTCATCAAAATCCATCCGCCATGTTGCCTATCAGCGTCAGAAATAGTGAGACTGAGCTGTTTCCTTTCCAGTTGGGAGGGATTTGCCAATGTAACATCTCCGCCATTCTCAGACCAAGCAAAAACGGTCGGTGTAGGGATTTCCGGGCAGTGTTGCTGTAAAATCTGAATGCAGCCAACCTCGTTCTGCACTTTATCCGCAAAAAAGAACCGCCCGTTGACCTTGAGGACGAGCTCACGTTCATTCTCATCGGTATTGAGGAAAACAGAGCTCTGATCAATACGCCGAACTTTCAAAAAGTAGATGCGATTGTTGTAGCCCTTGTTTGTCTCGAGTTCATACCATGATACGAGTTCGATGCCAGGAAATGCATCACGGATGAGTTGCTCTAGGGTGGTCTGGGCAAAGCGGACGTTGTACCGTGGCTCGTGTGGGGGTGTTTGCGGTCGCGACATGTTCCGTAATTCTGCTCAAAATTGCTTTCGCAGCGACATTGCAGTCTCTCTTGACGCGTGAAACCCAAGATATTCTTGATGAACGACTGTGCTTTTTTATAGAAGCGTCTCACACTTACAGATCAAGACCATTCTGCTAATGCTGAGTGGCTGCTACTCCGTGTGAGTCATCGGGGTAGATCGAATCCACTAATGCGAGGTAACGCGAATCTGGAAATGAAATACAAGTCACCTTTCACAGTTTGACTACAATTCAGACAGCAAATAGTTTCAAAAAATACGCTGGTTCGCTAAAACCTAGCCCGGCTATTTATCATTGTTCGTTGATACGTATCAGCAGCCGTGATGTAATGAAGTAATAAACAATAAAATGAGGCATAACCAGCCCCTCGCGTTTTAAGGCGCATCTGGGTCCGGATTGTTGAACCACTGCCTCTCAGAGATACCCTGTGCAGATATATTCGTACCGGGCTGCGGCTCCAGCTCGAGCAGGACGACTTCGTTCTGCTCTCTCAGTACGCTGCCCGGGACATACAGGCTCTGCTGGGGTCCGACTGTCCAGTATCGTCCCATATTGACACCATTAACCCATAAAACACCCTTTACTCCCTTGGGGACAGTAATAAAAGTATCGCCACTTAGGTCTGACGATGTTCCGACGGGGAGGCTGAATGATCCAGTGTAAAAGACAGGAGAGTCGTTAGCCTTGACCTTGTACTCTTGGTCCTGAGCACTCAGGTTCGATGGCAGCGTTGCCAGAGGAAGTGAATACATGGACCACTTTTTGAGCACATGGCAACCCACTGCAACACTGCCGACGATACCCTTCACTTGCTCCCTCAGACGCTGGCGCACGTCAACGCGGCCGAGATTCTCGACCAAAATCTGAAAGCTGTCTCCTTTCTTCAAGGCGACTTTGACTGTAGCTGGAGTCTTGTAGATGGTATCTACCACGCCGACACGCACGCCGTTGACATAAATCATTGCGCGATCGCGAGCACCATCGCCGATGGTCACATTGCCACTCACGTCCTTGGTCACAATGTGCTCGTACAAAACATAACCATATGCCTGGCCTAATGCATCCATGCTTATTGGGTCTTTCGCTTCTTGAGTTGGGGTTTGCTGGAGGCCAAACATGCCAACCACAGGCTTTAGGTCAAATTCTGGGATAGTGGCTCGTTGAGGAAGCGATGGGACATCTGGTATGCTACCCTTCGGCACATACTTAGAAATCATCTCACGGAGCTTGAAGTAGACATCTGTGGGACGACCACTCTCATCCAGAGGCGCGCCATAGTCGTAGCTTGTGGTGACTGCTGCCAAAGGACCATCGTCTCGGATACCTCCGTTTTCAAAGCCAAAGTTGGTCCCTCCGTGGAACATGTAGATGCTGAAAGAGTAGTTTCCAGCCAATGTCCAGTCGAGATCTTCAACAGCTTTGTCAATGCTGGCCTGAGAGCCTGAGATTTGTTGGTGGGGATAGTCGCTACCCCATTGATCAATCCAAGTAATGTAATATTCGCCGTTCAACTGTGGACCGAGGCTGGTTGGGTCGGTCACGTACTTGTCGCGAGCAGCAAAGCCAGTCTTTGAGTCACCGTCAATAACAGCCAAGACGCCATGAAGTTGACCACCTTCAAGATAGGATTGACCACCGCCGTCATTCGTGTAGAGAAAAACATCAAAGTTGTCACGGAGAATAGCAGCAAGAGCAGCAAGATACTCTTTATCTTTGCCAAAACTGCCGTATTCATTCTCCAATTGCGTCATCAAAATAGGACCGCCTTGCGTAATTTGAAGCTCTCCCAGCTCCTCGCCCAGGCGATCAATGTAGGCTTTCGTGGCGTCTAGAAATGGTCCATTATTTTGTCGAACTGCCATGCCTGGGACCTGGCTGAGCCAAGCCGGGAAGCCGCCCCAATCACGTTCACCACAGATATAAGGGCCAGGGCGGAGTACCACTTTGAGACCTTCGTCCTGCGCCAAGCGGAAAAACTTCGCAACATCGTTGCGGCCCTGGAAATCCCATTCGCCGGGGCTAGGCTCATGCATGTTCCAGTAGAGGTAGCTGAAAATCGTGTTCAAGCCCATGGCACGAGCCATCTTCAGTCGGTGCGTCCAGAACTCTGGGGGAACCCGCTGAGGGTCCATCTGCCCTCCAATGATTTGGTACGGACTCCCATCAAGAAGGAACTCGTGACGATTGTAGCTGAAATTGCCGGAGCTAGACGCGCCTCCAGCCGCCACAGTGGCCGAAAGGGCCGAGACGGCAGCAAGAGCTTCAAGAAGAAATCTCATGATGAGTTGCGGCCTTGAGTGAAGCCAGTCAAGAACTGGGCTTTGAAAGGTCTAGTACTCTGCTAGATCAGCCACAATTTCACCCATTGGAAATCCAAAGACTGTAGAGCGCGATGTCTTCCTTTTAAGCCATGAGCCGGATTACGCTGACTAATTTTCAGATGTCAAGACGTTTCCACTATTGCATCTTGTGACGCAGTGTAACAGTCGCTTCGCAATTAATGATACTCACTTTTCAAATTGGCAGGAAACTGACATCCTCGGCTGCAACTAGTGCGGAGCACGGCTGGGTACGGCAGTTTGGTAGTAGATAATATCAATTAGTGGAGGTGGAGTCGGGAGCTTAAAATGATTCCAGCACCGAAGTAACGTACTAAAGCCGACGGGCCAACTTCGTATTTTGCGGCCATCACTGGCGATTACCCTGATTGCCTGATAGCTTGCAGACCGCTAGGTATTGTTTGATCTTGAAATTAGCTGACCATAAATCCAATCCAATCCAGCTGTTAATAGGCCACATTTTATCGCAGGTCGGCACCTTCTCCGAAAGACACAATATCCACCTGCGAATGGCTTTCGAAAGCATCGACACTGTGTCCTGTCTTTGTCAATGTAACCGGATGCGTGAGCCGTGCCTGCCTTGCTGCGCTCAATCAGGTATAATGGAGGCGATGTCACTTGGCTACGCAGGAGGCTGAACTCGCCAAACTGATCGGCCAGGAAGCAAGCTCGAAGTGGAAACGGACAGTCGCTATTGATGCTACCTTGGAGATGAAGCAAGGAGCTACTGATGACATCCAGCTGTCAAAACAGCTGAGGTCCCTGGCGGTACGTAATAGGCGGGCCGCCTGACAACCCCGCACCGGTCCTCAATGTGAGAATGCTCGAAAGAGCTGTATTCAGCTGGGGTAAAATAGGGGCGAGTCGAGAGCTTGCGAGCGTCGTCGGAGGAAGCGAGTAGGGGTCTTGGGGAAGAACAGCCAACATCTTCCATTCCATAACATAATATTAACCACTAGCGCCTGGCGCTGGCGCAGACCCAGCTGTTGGGCAAGTAATTCTACGGAGATGAAGGTCCGTTACCAGCGGCCCGTATGCCAGGCAGCTGTCTTATCTATGCATTGAGAGCAAGTCGGCCAAAGAAAAAAACGATATCGCAACTATTCATTGGAGACATGCGGCCTGCCGTCGGAAATTTGTGCACTGCGAAGCAATATATGCACTAATAAAGCCGAGGGTCAATCGTATCGACAGCCCCTCCCGAGGGGGCCCGACGGCTATGCGTCCCGGATACAACAGCCAAACCAAGCAGATAGTGGCCTCAATCCGAAGCGCAAGAGATCACCGCGTGCTTGGCGACGCGTTCTTGGCGAAGCGAGTTTTCAGTAGCGATTATTTTAAAGGCTACACAGATACTGCAACGTTACAAAACTTTTACGGCATCGGCCTACATAGACCAGCTACTGAAAAATCTAGGCTGGGGAAATCCCCAATTCCCCCACACGGTGATGAGCCTTGACTGCCCCACCGCGGTGTGAGCGCAAATCACTTGCCTACTTAGGAAGCTCGCCCTACCAATATCTCCACAGGCTCCAGATGGATAGTTAGCTTGACACATCTGAGCCATAACCTTACTCCTCTCTCCGGCAGCAATAAACAGAGCCTCGCCACGAGTGTAAGGTTGACGCGACTCTCGATTCTCCGACGCATCCTCGCACTGCCTTACACCAGCGCAATTGGAGTTTTCGAATACAGCATGAAGTCGCAATTGATTCTCGCCTCGGCCGCTGGACTGGCCAGCCCAGCCACGGCCTCCAAGGTTGACATGCCCCTGCCTCCTATGGGCTTCAACAACTGGTCTCGATTCACCGTCAACATCAACCAGTCTATCTTCACTGATGCGGCCAATGCTATGGTTTCCAACGGTCTGCTGGCTGCGGGCTACAATCGTCTGAACTTGGACGACGCCTGGTCTACCATGGAACGTGGCGCCAATGGCTCTATGGTTGTCGATACCAACAAGTTCCCCAAGGGTCTCTCTTGGCTCGCCAGCTTCATCAAGGAGAAGGGATTTATCCCTGGTATCTACACCGACTCCGGCACACTCTCTTGCGGCCGCTACCCCGCTGCCTACGGTCACGAGGCTACCGACCTGAAGGACTTTTCCGACTGGGGTTACGAATATCTCAAGATGGATGGCTGCAATGTTCCTGGCGGCTACGAGGCTGACTACCGTCATCTTTACTTTGATGTCTGGCGCAACGCGTTGCTCAACTTCCCTAAGCCGATCGTCTTCTCCAACTCGGCTCCTGCCTACTTTTGTGGCCAGGACAACCTTACTGATTGGTATACCGTCATGGGTTGGACGCAAAAGATGGGCCAGCTCGCGCGCCATTCTTACGACATCATCAACTATGATCAAGACATGATCACTGCTTGGGAGAGTCTGACCACCAACTACTACCAGCATGCTCGCCTTGCTCGCTTCCAACGCCCCGGTTACATCAACGATCCTGATTTCCTCAACACCGATCACAGAAACTACACTCTCCAGGAGAAGAGGTCCCACATGGCCCTGTGGTCTACTTTCTCTGCTCCTCTCATCATCAGTGCTGATATCCCAAACCTCAAGCCTGAGGAGCTTGAGATTCTCCTTAACAAGGACCTCATTGCGATCGACCAGGATCCTCTCGTGCAGCAGGCCACCCTCGCCAGCTCCACCTACGGCCGTGATGTTCTTACCAAGAACCTTGCCAACGGCGATCGTGTTCTCACCATCCTAAACAAGGCTAACAAGGCTGCTGATTACTTTGTCTCTTGGGCCACTATGGGTATCCAGACTGACGGCATCGGCCCCAACACCGCTCTGAACGTCAAGGACCTCTGGACCGGCAAGACTGACCAGATCAAGATCAGCGCTGGTGGTATCACCGCGAAGAATGTGGCTTCTCACGACACCCATGTCTTCCGCATCTCTGGTGGAATGGGAGGCTCCAGCCACCCCATTGTCCTGCCCACCGGCATGATCTTCAACGTGCAATCTTTCCGCTGTCTGACCGATGACAAGTCTGGCAAGGTCAAGTGGGCCGACTGCAATGGCTCTGACGCCCAAACTTGGGTTGTGGGCAACGATGGTCATATCAACAGCTTGCTGCGCCCTAGTCAGTGCTTGACTGATGTTCAAGGCAAGCTTCTGACTCGCAACTCTGGTTGCAAGACTGATACCTGGGCGTTCTACAACAGCGGTAATTTGATCAACAGCAACTCTAACCGTTGCCTTACACAAGAGGCCGACATGTCCGCGACTATTACCGACTGCGGCTACGTGACCAACGAGCAGGTTATTGAACTGCCCGCCGGTTCCAAGGTCATTGAGATTGACTACTACATCAACCACTAAGCCTCCAAATCACACCGCATACGAGATAGAACGATATAATTTATATAGTTTATAACGATTAATAGAATGTATCAACTTCTTTTTTACTGACACGTTGCCATCTCGCCGGAAATATATGTGGTCGCTAAATTTGTAGCGCTACTTATGCCTCAGCGTCCTTGAACGCATCAAGTTTAAAGAGCTTCTTGGCGTTATCACGACCAATCTTGCCAACATGAGACGCATCCTTCAGCTCAACCTTGTCATACCAATCACATGCGTCACTAAACGACTCGAATGGGTAGTCAATCGAGAACATGATACGATCTGCGCCCATTTCTGTGATGCAATACTCGAGTGTCGGTGTTGAGAAGTGGCCACTCGTGGTGATCCAGATGTTTTCGGCAAAATATTCGCGAATTGTTTTCTTACAGTCGAGACCCAAAGGCTTCTTCACATCTTCAAACCAGTGGTTGATGCGCCACAGGTCAAACGGCAGATGCTCACCGAGATGGCCAATGACGACCTGCAGTTTAGGGTGGCGGTCAAATACGCCGTTGGTGACCATTCCCAGCAAGTGAAGGCTGACTCCCTGGGCAAAGCTCAGAGGGGGGCCGACAAGCCATTTGCGCTTCGCCCACAACTTTTCATAGATTGTGCCGGTCGGGTTTCGGGGGTGAAGGTAGAATGGCACGTCGAGGTCTGTTACCGTCGACCAGAAAACGTCCCATTCTGGGCCGTCGTAGAAGATCATATCGTCGCCATCAGCGCCCGCTCGCTGGGTGTCATTGACCAGAGCTCCTTTGAACCCAAGTTCGGTGACGCATCGCCGCAGCTCAGCTGCAGCCTCGGCCGGGTCATGCATCGATAGGGTGCTTGGAGTTGTTAGGCTACTCTCTTTTTGCTCGATAATTAGATGGCGACTCACGCAAACGCGCCCAGTCTGTCTGGGTGAGGCTTAATGGCCCCGGCAATATAGTCATTGATCTCTGTCGTTAGGGCACGAGCCTCAGCAGCGTCCCAGATATCTTGAACACCGGGCGCGGTATAGGACAGGATAGTATACCCAACACCGTGCTTATCCATATTTTGAATTCGTGTCTCCACGATGTCCGTCATCTCGTGGGCATGCTTGTCGGGGTTGACGGCGAAAAGTGATGCCCACCAGCGAGTCTTTTCATGGAGTCGGGGCAAGGCAAATGCCTCCTCGAAAGCTACTTTTCCACGCATAATGGCAATGTGTTCTGTGGCAAAAAAAAAATTGAAGAAAATAGTAATAGATTTTGGTGGGAATTCGCCAGTGGCAACGGCTGACAACCAGCTTTTGTAGTCTACGTTTTGTGGCTCAGTCGCGAACTCTTGCTAATGTCGTGCGACATCCGCCCCTTCAATTCTCGGGCTGGCACTGTCTCCTCCTCGGCGAGCGTTTCCCTTGCCTACCCTCTGCTATGCGACGGGATGATCTTGGGGTAAAAGCGGGCGCACAGGGTACATAGCCGAACAGTGCGAGTACCGCCCCGCACAACATGTCTGGATATTCGCACTATGCCAAGGTTGGCACACAGGTTGCTCAACTCAGGCGAGGCTTTGTGAAACAGCTAATGCCCGCGGAAAGGCTGCGTAATCGGTTGCATTCTTTCGGAACCTGTCTCTACTCATCTTGACAGGTTAATATGTCGCAGTGAACAAGCGAACAATCTGTATCTACTTGCTGAACGGTAGGCAATTTGGTTATCAGCTCATCAGCGCGAGTTTCATCCTGGAGTCTCAAAATCGGATGCTAATAATCTGCATATGTTAGTGATAACCGTTGCAATGCCGAGGCCAAAAGTTCACCCTAGTCAAAGAAAACGGGCTGCGGAAGCCTGCAACTTTTGTCGAATGTCAAAGAAAAAGTGTAGCGCTACCGTCCCTTGCACAGCATGCCAACGTCGCGGAATCGGCCACACCTGCTACCTCACGAATAGCCCACGAGCAGTCCGTTCCGGAGCCCGAAGAATTCAAGAACCTCCCCGAAATGACACTCCCATTAATGAATCGCCTATCGATACCGACCGCATTCATGGAGCGGAATCCAACTGGGAACTCGATGCTGGCCCACGTTCCTGGGCGCCACCTCAACAAGAATTCTCATTGCAACAAGACAGCTATCAACCTATATCGCCTTCCGATTCGCGGGCAGCAGCAACAGACACAAATATTATCGAACCCAATTCATCACCACTGGATCATGCGACAAGAGAAACTACCGCATTAGGGAGAGGAAGCGAGTCACATGCACGTATGCTGCTTAACTTGAGAGGAGAAAGAGGTTAGTTCTATTTTTGATGATATTAAGCATGTTATTGGTAACATTTCATTAGTATATATTGGGGAAGCTGCGCCAATATCCTTCCTTCAGTTTGTTCGGGACACTGTCGCCGCTCAAATTGGACCATCGCAATTTTCTCACAATGACCAGAGCGAAAACATGCTTGAGAATGAGCCTGCCGTGAACGGATCTAATGCCCCAACACCTGGGCTAATAGAAATCGAGGCGGAGCGTCGAAAATCACTTGTTCAAACCTTTCATGCAGCTGTAAGCGCTCTCAATCTCGTTCAGAGCGACTTGTCTGCGCTGTGCACTCGCTAATGATGATAGACCGGGGGCTTCTTGGATTTATTCTCAAAACCAGAACTCGAGCAATTAGCTTCGATTCCAGGAGAGGGACGGCTCAATCATGGGCATCGTCATATCGACGCTGTCGCGTCAGCTGTGATTGCAATTGGAGCGCAATGCAAATCGCCGCTTGAATCCCATCAAATCAGCCAAGCCTACTTTCGACATGCACAACGGCAGGCATTCTCGGGCATGCTTGAAGATCCAAATATTAACATAGTGCGTGTGTTTCTTCTCATGGCTTATTATATGCTGGGATCATGTAGAAGAAATTCCGCGTTTATGTACCTTGGGATCGCGGCACGCGCTGCGGTTTCACTTGGTCTGCACTGCAAGGACTGTTACGAGGATATGGACGATACGCGTCGAAGCGACCGGTGAGTGGTGTCAATAAATAACGCGAGAGATCATATACTAACCGAATAAGCCTCAAAATATGGATGAGCTTATGTATTCTAGACATGACCGTGAGCTCATTACTCGGTCGACCAGCCGCCACGTCAGGTTTACGTCTCGAATTGGAAGAATCTCATATCAGCACTCTCTCCAACCACGACGACCAAACGCTTACATATACACTGGCAGTTTACGGAATTTTATCCATTACGACTGACGTGGTGGAAAATCTATACCGCAAAAGGATCCCGTCTGTGGCATTGATCGAGCAATCATTCGCCAGAATCGAGGACTGGAGCCGAGCTCTCCCTAAATCCGCGCGCATGCAATCCAAGTCAAAGGATCACGGAATTCCTGACCGTGACGATATCTGCAGGCTACATATTTCATGCTTGTACTACTTTGCTGTGACATTGGTCTCTCGTCCAATTCTGATTTCGCAGCTAACCTCACAGTCGAACGTGTCTTCCATCACGCTGTCCCCACTGGCATCTGCTTGCTTGGATGCAGCAGTCTTCCTTGTGCAGACATGTATTGAGGCCAAAAAAACAAATCACTTCTTCGGGAGCTTGTGCATTATCAAGTAGGTCTCATGTATGCCTCGCCGCCGAACTGTACTAACGATTGTGCGGCAGAGCTTTGGTGTTTGCAGCGGGTTTAATTCTTGGTTTCGATATGTTTTCCAAACGTGAATTAGACTTTGAGATTGAAAATGCCTTCTCAGGTGCCAGACAAATACTGGATTTCATTTCTGAACAGAGCTCGCAAGCTGCGCATTACGCCGAGATACTTGGATTGTTGTCGAGCGCAATAGCCAAGCAGCGTCGCAAAACTGCGTCACAGGGCCGAAGCAAGCTCGTCACCAGACTCTTCGCTTCGGATGGAGGGAATTCCACGAATCAGACTGGATGTGCTCACCAGGAACCCGCCGACGTTGCCACGCAGACCGTTGGTGATCGGGTAACGCCAGATGGTGCTGGTCATTGGCTGTTAGGGCAACCGACCGCTTTGTCTGCTGAGATTGATAGCGATATGATTAGTGGATGGGATGTGTTGGATTTATCACAGTGGGATAATTTCCCCTTCAATAGCCCCAGAATATTTGGACCCGAGGGATAGGACGAATAACTGCGACCGAGTTTAAAACTCTTCAGTTAACAAAGCTGTGTATCTACATCAATTCGCATTTACCTAGAATCGCCTAGGAGAAAGTGGTTCGAATTGCCAATCTTTTTTTGGAGTTAACCCCAATTATTGTATGAGTTTCGGCAGTGACGTTTCAGTACAGTGTCTGTCTGCTGCGCCAACGTCCTGCCGCCACCCACAACACACCGTAAAAGGCCCAACAAAGCTGTTTTGCACGTTTGATTTCGGTCCCATTCTCTTTTCAGGAACAGTGCATAAAACATTCAGTTTCAGACACCAAAAGAATATTGCAGGGATCAGATGACTACGACATTGCTTCGGTGTCGGGTAATGCACCAGGGCACGGCTAAGTTCTGCGCGCCAAGGCATACACCACGCTATCGTAGACACGGCTGCTGCATTATCCGGCACAGCAGAGAAATCGGCATAGAGCAGCTGCCGCTTGTATCCGTTAACAGTAATTGGGCAGTGGGCGGAATCTTGGTATGGTTGAGACCGTTTCCGGTCAAACTTGGTCATCTGCTTTCAGCCATAAATACACAGCCAGTGCATCCCTTCTTAGACCGTATATTTCAAGCAGAATTATCATAAAATCGTTTCCTCTTCTCTACTCAGCAGCCATTAGTTTTTAAACATGGGCTCTAGCACACCTTCTACCTGGTGCCAGCTTGATGTTGGCGTTGTCGGCGGCGGTATTGGTGGCATGTCCGTTGGCATCGCCCTCCGACGTGCTGGTCATAAGGTCACAATATACGAAAAGCACGATTTTGCTGGCGAAGTCGGTGCATCAGTGTCTTGCGCTGCAAATGGCACAAGATGGCTGCACGAATGGGGAGTCGATATCGCAAAAGGTGACCCCGTCGTTTTGAAGAAGCTCATCAACAGAGACTGGAAGACGGGTGAACCTGTCAGTGTCTATGACCTCGACGACTACGAGAAGCGATGGGGATATGTGTATAACATGTTCCATCGCCAATACATGCATTCTATGCTGAAAGACTGTGCTATGCAAGAAGAAGGCAGCGGCGTGCCAGTTACGCTGATTGTTAATCACCAAGTAAGTCTCTGATCAACGTCGTTCGGATTTACGTAAGATTAATGGCCCCTTTCGCTAGTGTGAGAGCATAGATCTGGAGAGCGGGACAATTACCTTCAAGAACGGCGCTACCGCGCACCATGATCTTGTCATCGGCGCCGACGGAATTGGCTCTGTCGTTCGCGGTCAGCTGGGAATTCATCCTGAGAAACGGCCGTCGGAATCCAGTTGCTTGCACGCCAACGTCCGCACCGAGGATGCTATCCGACTTGGCCTTGTCGACTATTCTCAGCACAGTGCCCTGGAGTACTGGGGTGGTCAGGAAGGCAAATGGGACAAGATCGTATTATCGCCTTGCAACGGCGGCAAACTTCTCTCGTACTATTGCTTCTTCCCCCGTGAAATGGGCGACTACTCCACTCAGCAATGGGGTACAGAAAGCCGACCAGTAGAAGAGTTGCTCTCCCCCTACCCCAATCTCGATGCCCAAGTCAAGGCTCACTTGGCGATTGGCACCGAGATTCAGCCCTGGCGACTTTGGGTGCAGTACGTCTCCCCATTGCGATTTGACATTATTGGAACACATCGTAACTAACCTGTGGCAGTGACCCTTATCCGCACATTCAAAAGGGCAGAGTATGCCTTCTTGGAGATGCTGGCCACCCAGTGAGTAAAGGAATACATTCGACGATGTAAACGCAGAATCTAATCTGTTTCTAGATGATGCCTCATCAGAGCCAAGGCGCCTGTATGGCCATTGAGGACGCTGCGGCACTAGGGATCGTCTTCAACAAGCAACATTTCAGCGGCGACATCTTTGAAGCTCTAGAAGTATACCAAGACGTCCGCTTGCCTCGCGTTACAAGGGTGCAGGCTGCAGCTGCCAAAGCAGCTTATAACATTAATGAAAGAATAGGTAGGCTTTACCCTGTCATCTGTCATCTCATCTGTCATCTGGCTCAGTACTGACATTATACCAGGATTTTCGGACAACAAGACCTGCACCACCTACAAGGTCGAGGACGAGAAGAAGAAATTGACAATCGAGGAAATGAATGCATATGATATGTATAAAGATGTTGATGAGAAGCTTGCCAAGAGACGAGGGACACCGTTTGGCGAAAAGTTCAGCTGTGGACTGCCACTGGGGCTGAAGCTGCCGAATGGTGTCGTGGTGGGGGAGGTCAATTGAGTGAGCGAAGGTGCAAGATAGCACTGACATTCTTCACAGCCCTGTATAAAATGATATTTTTACCAGCAGCTATTGGATTCAGTTTTGACTCTGTTGTGTTCTTTTTAGTGCATTTACGATTAATTTTGACAGTTCTGGCTACCGTTATTTTAGATTGGTGTCGGCAAACCTGTTTTCCTGCGGGATGGCGTTGTGCCGGTTGTAGGCTTATAATCAGATATTCGCAGCAACGAGAGATGACAGTAAGAATCATTTGTCAAAATAGCACCAAGGCAGTAAGCAAGAATTTCTCATTAACGTTGTGATACAATATCGTGATTTAAACAGCAGACAGTTTGACGTTATATTCCAAGTTCCACTCCGCCTGGGGGTCATCCTTGCGAGGCATGAAGTCTACAGTAAGACCGTCCTTTACAGCAAAGACACTGTCGTCTGTAAGATAGTCAGATTTGCTATCAAAAATCTGTGTCGTCAATGGCTTAAAGCCCTCGGCGGTGACCTAAATGGTTTGTCAGTCAAGATTTGATCAGCTATCACGTCCCAGGCTCTACTTACAATGAGATGAATATGCGCGGGTCTGAATTCGTGTCTGTCGAGGAGCTGCAGCAGCTTGCCAGCAGGGCCGTCCATAGGGATAGGATACGGCGTCGGGCGAAGGCAGTAGAAGGAGTATTTTCCCTCCGCATCCGTGACGAAGACGCCACGAAGGTTGTGGTCGACCTGTTTTTCGTCTTGTTGCTCGTAAAGACCTGAAGTAGCGTGTCAATAAAATCTAGAGTTCGCAATCGGTGCGCCGCTCTTACCATTGGTGGACGCCTGCCAAACATCAACCTTGGCATTGGCAAGGGGCTTGCCAGTGTCGGCGCAAGTAATCTGGCCGTGCATGAATGCTACTTGTCCATCGCTAGGGGTATCAAATGTAATTGTGGTGCCGTTTTCGCGGATGGGGGCATCTGCTCGCCAGAACGGCCCTAGGATGGCGGTAGAGGTGGAGGGCTTTCCAGCTTTGGTGGCGGCCCGAACGGTGATGTCGTCGACAAGCCTGACAAGCAGGGAATTGTCAGAACCTTAAAATATAATGAATCGTGGGCTAAGTAGGAGATACGTACGATTCCAATCCAATAACGTCGCACATGAGCTGACCTTCGTTGCGGCGGTCATTGCTCATCTGGCCAGCCCAGTTGATCATGTTTACAGCCGCCATCCACTCTTCCATGGTGAGGTCAACTTCACGCGCAAAATCGTGAATGTGCTGAATGAACGCAGTCATGACTGTGCGCATTCGTGGGGTCGCGTTGGGACCTGTCGCATCGATGACCGACTTGGTGAACTCCTGTCCAAGAGGCTTGCTTTCGTCTTCAGAGGCCATGATGGATGCTGTGATGCAGTACTTGAAGAATTACGGAAAATGCAGATGCAGTGGATATATCGCTCGGCAGGCGGCAGAAATACAGTAGCGACGATATTCGAGAAGGTGATGTATGGGAGAGGTGCAGCGATCACATATAAGTGCAGTCCCCTCTCCCAGCCTGCATGTTGGAACTCTTAGGCCGAGCTCTCCAACGCACTGTCCCTCCAATCAGCTCATTTTCATTACGCCTGATCCTTCGCACCTCTCTCAGTGTCCGGGCCGGGATAGTTGTTATGGTTGGTGGTGGGGCGCATTGTCGGAAAGTGCACCTACGCCTCAGCGGATCGCGACCTTCCCCCTCCCCCGCATTTTAGCTGCAGATTTACTCCATCAGTCCGGGCGCGCTGGTTGATTCCGCGGTGCGTTTGCTTTCCGTCGGCGTGGGCATTGTGCCGCCGCGGATAGCCTGTAGCAAGGGCGTGCATTCACTTCAAAGCAAGACACGCCGTTGTCATGGGTCAAGAGAGATTGCCTATCTACTTTCTATGGTCCTCGTCGACTCCAAAATTCCATGTCGGTGCATCTGAACCATTCGGTCGACTTGCTCTCGCAAAGCTGATGTCAAGCCCGTCAATTTCCACCACAGGCTTGACGGCCGAGACGTCGTTCTTGTATGCAGCCGAGTACCAGTGGTCAAGATACTTCGAGTTGTCTACGAATTCAGGAAACACTTTCCGCATCTGTCGCAGGGTGGTACCGGAGATTTGGTCGACGCTATTGGCGTGACGCAAGGCGAGGACTTTGAGCCCCATTGCCTCTCGCAGTTGCTTTTGAACAGCCGTCGGAAGCTTGCCCACCTTGAATAAAAGCAAATCGTAGTGAAGAAGAGATGCCTTGCCGTGCCACGAACCGCCGCGAGTAGTACGATGATACAGACCCACAAGCGCAGCCACTGCGCCCATGCAACCAGTGCCGTAGTCGGAGATAGGGAATGGTGGTACGACGGGTTCGTTGAGGCCCATGAACTTCCCTTGCTCCCATGCAACGCCGGTTACCTAGAACACATTAGCACCATGCCGTATACAGGGGTATTCGTCTCAAGAGCTTACGCAGTCTGCGATTTGCTGCCAGCCCGCTCTGTGCGCCCATTCTCCCTCATAGCCAAAACAGTTTTCGTTCACGTAGACAATTCCCTTGCCTCGCTTAGTTGCCAGCTCCGCGAGCTTCTTGGGGCCGTAGCCAAGTTTCTCAAAGGCGCCGGGGCGGTAACCATCAACGACAATATCCACATCCTCCAGCAGCTCCTCGAACAGTTTTCTGCCCTCTACCGTCTTTAGGTCGATATCGGTGGCATGCTTTCCCATGTTGCCATCCACTTGGAAGAAGGGCACGTCGCTCAGATTCGGGCTTGTTACCTTCAAGACATCTGCACCATATTCTCCCAAAATTCGGGTAATTACAGGTCCAGCAATGATGCGGCACAGTTCCAAAACTTTTATGCCTGAGAGAACTCTATGGTGTTGCGTTCTGGGGAGCGGTACCTTCGGTGTTGCTGACTCGAGACTGTCAACCGACCACGGCGGCAATACGAGATTTGTTTTCCCCTAAAAAGTAATATCAGATGAGAGTTGGCAACCGGGTCACCATTGCCATAGCGGCTTACATGCGGGGTGTTGACAAAATCGGCATGTTTGAATGCCTTGACACCTGCTTGACGATTTTCCTTATTCATTGCCTCGAGCTCATCGACGGTAAACTTTTGGACCGCACTTTCGATAACTTCCACAATTTTTTCGTGCGTGTCAAGATCTGGGCGATGCGACTCCAGTCCAATCATCTTCAACGTAGTTGAGGCCTCCAGCGAGCCATGGATGTGGTAGTATTCGCCTGGCTCCTTGGTCTCGTATAGGTTTGCTGACATGCGTCGATATGAATTCGACTGCGCTTGAAGTAAGTCGGTATCTATATCCATGTTATCACAGCGCTTTAGGCTGATTATTCCTCACGATGCTCACCCTTGAGTAATGCTCTGACTTCCTTGTCCAATTTGCCCAAGCCGCCCACCCGGGCTAGGTAAGCCTGGAAGAGAAATGCCGTAGTTTTCTCCAAGTCCACATGTACCTTTGCTTCTTTGCTGACATCATTATCACAGGTTTCTGCCAACAAAGCCGCCAAAGTACCCTCAATTGCCTTCAATGCTGCTGTCGTCTCCGTCTCTTTGAAGGGGATTGGGAAGTATGGCAGGTCGCGCTGGGCAGTGAAGTCGACCTTGCTTTGCCGACTAGCAACTTCGGATGGGAGCGATATTGGATCAAAAACTCCCAATAAATATTGAAAAATGCGAATTGTCTCCTCTCTGGAAGAATACCTCTCCACTTGACAGCCCATCGTGTTTTGCTGTGCTGACCGCGGCAGGACGCAACGTATGTCAGAAGGTGTGATGTTCTTAGGTTTGAAAGTTTTCACTCGTATCTACAACATCCAATATCAGTCGCTGGCATGAAACATAACGGTTGATTACTTTAGAGCTTCCTATTTGCCGATTTGCGACGTTCGCACACCCTGGTGCATGTCTGTGTGGGGTTCGTGAATGGTGGTGGCAGTGGTGCGTTACCCGACAGTGCCACATCCGACAGCCACGCGTAAAATGAGAGCCGGAGTTATCCGTGTCATTGCCGCAGGAGACCATCTGCGACACATAGGGCACAGGTTCTGATATTTCATTTATTGAAGGTGTTTACATCTTGCATAGTCCTGACTAATGAGCGTTGGTACGCAAGCAGGTCAGGATGCCGGGTCGGGGTACCCTAGCTCTAGATCTTGGAGGTACGCTTCTCTGACTCGCGAAGCTGCTTTCTCAAGATTTTACCGCTGGGGCTTCTCGGCACGGCATCGACAAAGACAAGCCCAGCACGCAGCTTTTTGTAATCGGCAACTTTGCTGTGCACATAGTCCATGAGCTCCTGCTCAGAGACATGGCCCTTGCTCGCGGGAGTCAAAACTACAAAGGCCTTGGGGGCCTCCGTGTTATTAAAAGCCACACCAATGACACCGGCGTCACCAACTGCAGGATGGGCTTCCAGAATACCCTCAAGCTCTGCAGGAGCAACCTGGAGACCTTTGTATTTAATCATTTCCTAAACCAAGTCAGTTTCTTGTGCTGAGGGCCAATCGTCTGAATCGGCCATCTTTTTTGTCTCTTACCTTTTTGCGATCCACGATATAATACAGGTTATTCGAGTCAATGTGTACAATATCACCCGTTCGCAGCCATCCGTCAGCGGTGAATGTTTTGTCGTTGGCTTCCTGGTTCTTATGGTAACCCTTTGTCACGATTGGTCCCTTGATGAGAGCCTCACCCGGCTGTCCCACGGGCACATCGTTACCTTCTTCGTCAACAAGCCTACAATGTGTCAGCAATCCACATTCTGCGAAGTCTTGGCCAGATTATGAGGTAATGTTACCGAATGGATACATTGGGGAGCAGTTTCCCAAGGCTGCCAGCCTGCTCTTCGGAATTCAAGTCGGTACTTGTCGCCGCACCAGTTGTCTCGCTTAGGCCCCAAACCTGGCCGATGACGAGATTCGGCATTTTCTTGTTGGCTTCGGTCCGCAGCTCGGCGCTGACTGGCGCCGCTCCAACGGTGGCCTGTTTGGTCTGGAAGAATTGCTCCTTGACAGCCGGGTGCTTGGCGATGGCCAAATAGATGGGCGGCACTGTGAAAAATGTGTTGATGCTGAGGTCATTTATGTGTTTGACAAATTCCCCGAAGTCAAATTTCGGCATCCAATAGGTTGTGGCATCGTTCAACAATTGCGCGCCGAAGTAGTTGACAACGCCTGCAATGTGCGCGGCTGGTAAATGTGCCAAAGTTCTCCTTTTCCAAGCTGGCTGCTCGTCCCAGTATCGTCGCTCTAAACTAACCATCAGGAAGTTCTCGGCCACCATGTTCTGGTGTGATACCAGTACGCCTGTCATAGTTTTGTCAACCTAGATCACATTTGAGTCTCGCTGTTATCTTGCTTCTCACCTTTTGGGAGCCCGGTCGTGCCCGAAGAGTATAAAATGCAAATTTTGCTGTGTTCAAGCTCTTTGGCATCCGTGATAACTCTCCAGTTTAGCCTGTGGCGAAAGTCGCAGGCTACTGTGCCATCTACGCTATACAGCCTGATTTCGGGGGACGACTCCAGGACCAGTACATGCCGTTTTGACAAACCGGCCTGCGCAGCCGCTTCAACTGTGCTTTCAACGGCGTCTTTGCTGCAAACAATAACCTTTCCCGGTCCATCCTTTAGCTGTCTGGCTAGGTCCGATACGGTATTCATGGGTGAGCCGGCTGAGTAAATGCCCTCGGCTGCGATGACACCGTAGAAGAGGCAAGGAAGAGCAGACTGCCCTGAAGACACAACCATGACGACATCGCTTCCAGGGCCATTTTTGCCGATACCGTACTCATGGCGGAAGAAATACGCAAACTGCTTGGTGATCTCTCTGGCCTGCGCTTTCGTGATGCCTTTCGAAGGGTCGCGTGCTTCCGCATGCAGTACAGTATTTTCCTGGGCGCGCGAAAACTCATGTTCTAGAAGACACCGTCAGTGTTGGCGCGTTTTCAAATGTGGCAAATTGGAGGAAGCTGCCAACCAAATAGTAGCGTGAGCAAGTCGACGCTAGGTATGTCGAGGGTGTGTTCGCTGGTATAAATCATTATGACGGTCCTTTGGATTCAGTGCATGTGCAAGACAGCGCAAAATCCGAGAAAAAACGATAGGCCAAGATACGAGGTTGATGGGGGCACGGCCGATTAAAAGCACCAAAAAGCCGAACGGCCATTATCACACGATATCCCTCCGTCCCCTGCCGCGTGCTGGCTAGTGGTAGCCTACCCCAACCCAGGTTGCTGGAAGTGGGCTTCTCCCCGCACGACCAAGTGGGCGCAGCGTTGGCCTAGAAAAAGCGACGGGATTATTGGTAAGCCCCATGCAGAGGCCAATATTCTGGTTCTTGACATAATATCCAAATGGTAATTGCTCAATAAACGACGTACGATATGAACAAGGCTCGTCTAAAATCAGGCTATTTGTGGTGGGCGCACAACGGTGCGCAGTGAATAATATTGAGCAAGTTGGCTGACAGGCCAGGGCGCGACGGAGTCACGAATTGTAGTCAATACTGGCAATCCACAGGAGTTGAGCGTAGGGGAGCACCAGGACCACCAGGACCACGAAGCCACAGAAGGTTCTTAAGATAATTTAGCGCCACGGTTTTCACAATCCGCACTACGACAGTTGCTTACAACTGTTCAATCTTCCGTAGTATAGTGGTCAGTATGCAAGCTTGTCACGCTTGAGACCCGGGTTCAATTCCCGGCGGGAGAGATCCGCCAGCATCCTTAGGATGTTCTTTTTTTTTGTCTTTCGACCCCAACTTGAGATAGAGAGAGTCGAGCCGGCTCTGCTCTAGTATTTTTTAATGAATTTCACATCATACCTTAGCAGCAGTCCTATGGTCCCTTTTAATGCTGTATGTGATCACAACAGTCAATAGAGCAGCAAGATAAATTCAGCACCTCCCTGTCATGCGACCAACCTGCCAGGTTGCTATTCATATGCGGGCAACAGCTCCGTTGTTGCATACTGCAATTTTAAAGGGGTAAGCCATCGGCGTTAAATCGTGGAGATGGACAAAAGCACCAGTAAAATCCAGTATCTGGTTGACCAAGGCGCTGGCGTGGCTGCAGTGTGAGATTATGGGAGATCATGCAAGAGGCGCCAGCATGTGAAAACGCACTTACACGACGACCAGCAGCACAAGCCACCCTTTCGCTCCACAAACTCGCAGCAACATCTGCGAGTGCTCGGGCAAATAAAATTAATAAAAAGGACGATGAGGGCCACTTGACGGTTTCTCTCTTCGACAAGTTAATTCTTCTTTGGGTCTATTGTAATCTCACTCAAGATGTTGGGAAACTGTGCGCTGTCGGCGGCCATCGTCCTGGCCAATGTCTTTTCCGCAGCATGCGCGCCTTCAGCGCCGCACGATACCAGAGCAGTACCGCTGGTTCCGAGCAAGGACTCGTTCTATGCGGTGCCCAATGGGCTTGAAACCTCCAAGCCGGGAGACATTCTCCGTCACCGCCCTGCGCCGGCCAAGATTGCGGCCTTCGGTCTCGCACCTGTCCACCTGGACGCAACCTTCCAGCTGCAGTACCGGACGACAGACAACGTGGGCAATGCAACTGCAACTGTTCTCACAGTCATGGTGCCGCATAACGCAGACATGAGCAAGGTCCTGTCTTACCAGGTCGCCGAGGACGCGGCATCCATCGACTGCGCCCCTTCGTACGGCCTTCAGCTCGAGTCTGCTACGGGACCTCTACTCGGTACCATTCTCACGCAGGCGGAGATTCTGCTCATCGAAGCAGTCCTGGAACAAGGATGGGTGGTGATTCTCCCAGATTATGAGGGGCCAAAGGCATCGTATCTCGCCCACAGACTGGCCGGGCAGGCCACGCTGGACGGCATCCGCGCAGCGCTCAAGTCTGCCGACATCACTGGCATCGACAGCAACGCAACTGTTTCCATGTGGGGATACTCTGGAGGCAGCACGGCCACGGCAT
>JANAKD010000110.1:0-38228 GCA_027627215.1 Lecanicillium saksenae | reverse complement strand
CGGCGTGTGCGGGATACGGCAAGGTGTCGTCCTTGTTGAAGACGACGCCGATGTACTTGCGGTCGGGGTGGCGGGCCGGGTCGCGGTAGTATTTGACGTAGCCAGTCGCGGTCGAGTGGATAGTATGGTCGCGGCCCATGTTGCAGTTCTCGCCAGGCCACCAGTGTGTTCCGCGCTGCTTGTAGATGATGTTGCCGGGGATGACGAACTGGTCTGTCGAGGGGGGTTAGAGTCTTCGCCCGCCTGCGTTGCACGGTACCGGAAATGCCTCAATGGCATCAAAAACCGGCCAAGGAAAACGTACCTCCTGTTCGCTTGGCTCCCAGCTTCTTGGGAATGCCTCGTTTGCTCTTTTTCTTGTACGCTCCTTGAGCCTTGACGGAGGCATATCTTTGGCCCTGGACGACGGCATTGTTGAGTTGCGGCTGCAAGGTCAGACCCGCAAGTCTTGACAATGTGGAAGCCGCAAATAGCGACGGCCTTTGGGCCGAGAGGAACCGCATCGCCATGATGATGCGTTTTGATGTTGTCGCAGGAGACTTTTTATGGGGGTCTTGCGAACTGAAGCTTCGATGTCAAATTTGGTGCTGAGGCTCGCTTAGTCATGCAGCACGGACGTATCGATAAGCGGTTTCTAAAGTGGCCAGCTAGCACAGGTGACGGCATGCTGTCTTTTACACTCCAGCTGTCGCACAGCAGGTTCATGTATTTTCAAGGGGGAAAAAAAAANTACAAAACGTCTGTAATCCTCTCACAATGCGTTTATTAATAGCTCTTCTCTCGCTATTTTCGCTGGCCAGCGCCCAGTTCGGCTTCTTTGACCAAATGTTTGGCCAGCAAGACCAGCACCACGGCCACCAGCACCATCATCACCAGCAGCAAAACAACCCGAGCGACGCTTCACAATACCACGCGCGCTTTGAAGGCTGTAAGTCATTATTGGGATCTGATTAATTGCGGGCTAAGGAAGCTTTGGAGGAAAAATTATTTGCTAACTTGACGAAAGCTGTCTGCGACAAGTACCTCTGTCCCGATTCGCTCGCATGCGTCCACTTCCCACACCACTGCCCCTGTATCTGGGACAACAATGAAGATAAATTCGAGCTCGGCGAAGGAAAGCGCCTCTGCGTTTCAAAGGGAGGCTTCAAGGACGGCGAGGCGGCACGAAAGGTTGAGCTGGCACGCAAAGGTTTGCTGTAAAGCAAATCCGACCACTCTGCGACTTAATACTATATACCATCATTGGGGGGCGCAAACGTGATAGACGGGCTGAAAAAAATGTATTCCTGGGGTTTGAATTATATGCAATTTCGTATTGTGCGAAGCATTTGCATTAAAACTACCAAGTTGACTATGCGTCGTATCAACAATAACGTAACAAGAAGCGAAAAGAGCCTTTACACAGATAAACGCCAAGATGCACAGGTAAACATGAAGAAGCCAGCAATTTTACCGACTATGAAAGACCGTTGGGAATCGCGGGGACGGGAGGGACCACTTTCTCTTCTCCGGCTCCGGCACCGTCGTCGTCGTCGTCGTCTTCGTCGTCGGGAAGCATTTCCGGGTTGCCCAGTAGTTGCGCCACATTTCGCATCTCGTAGTGCTTCTTGCGGAGCTCTTCAAATTTGTGGTGCTTTTCGACTTCTTCAGGCGAGGCGCCCACCAAGGCGTCTTCGGCGGAGGGGGTGACGCTGTCTTCCTCCACATGAACGCTCTTCTCCGAGGGGGCTCTGGGGGAGGCCGCATAAGCCGCAGCGGCCTCGTCAGCATCAAAACCATCTGCTCCCGCTGTTGTTTGCGCTGCTTGGCCTTGCGACGTTGGGACCTCTTCTTCTGGTTCGCCCAGCGAAAGGCCCGGAATGTCATCTTCAGCGCGTGCGCGTGGAGCTTTAGGGACACGATGAGCACCGTCCACAGAAGCCTGGGCGTCGCCGCCTTGTGTTCCGGCTTCGTCGCCTTGGTATTCGTCGTCCGACGGATCTTCGGCGGGATCATATTGTTTCACGTAGGGCGTCTTGGGTTCGTCGATTTTCATCGTCGAGGTGCGCTCCTGCTCCGTCAGGTACAGATTGACCTCGTCCCACTTAAGGCGCTGCGAGGACTCGGCCGACTCGTTGTTAGTAGCCGACTGGCGACGAGAAGCGCTTATGCGCGCGGCGGATGAGGAGCGGCGGTGGCCAGCGTTGAAGTTTGTGTTTTCGAGAGTGATTTCCTTGCCGGACATGGAACGCTGGCGATTCGGACCGGGAGGAGCGGGCGCTGAAGTCGGGGGCGACTTGTGCGAGCCGGATTGCTTCAGGATGCCTTATGAGGAAATGGAGTTAGCATTTCAGAGTCAGAGTGCACAACTGAAATAGAATGACACCTCGTCATCTAGCGAAAGCAGCTATCTGTAGTCCTTACCTTTGGGCCGTGGCGCATCTGGGCCTGGTGGCGTATGCATCGGGGGTTCTTCGACGGCGGAAGCCATGTTTTATGTGAATCTGCAGTAGCGCAGAAAAGCCGTGATTTGGTTGCAGAAGTGTGTGTGTCCAGGTGCTCACGAGGTAAATTCCGAGGAAGCTCGCGGTGTGAGATGTTGGAAGACAGTTGGGCTGGTTTTGTTTTTAGGCCGTTTGAGCGGGGTCTGGAAGGGTTTCCTGATGGCGGGGTGACTGTGTCAGTTTGGCGATTGCGAGAATCAGCAGCGACACCAAGCGAAACAAACACGAGCGGACGTTTGCCGTAGCTGAAGACAAGGAACGAATCGGCTGATCTGGGCGCTCTCCAATACTTTATGAATGGGCAACAAGCATATGACGGAATGGGCGTGCGGCTGCCACCCACAGAGTCCATGCGACCGAGTGATGACGCACAAGGCACGCGGGAGGTGGGCGCAACGGTGGGGTGAGGTACTTCAACATGCTAGCAGACTACAGCAAAAACGATGTACCACTCATCGGGGCTCATGATGTACTGGCGAGCTCCTTCGTGCTCTACAGTCACACCACCACGTGCTCGCGTCTTTCCGCATATTAATCACTTGTTAAAAGGCCAAAGGCCAACGGCGTTGTTGAGGATAATTAAATACAAATAATAGGTATACATGGTTCTAGGTTTGAGCGGTGGCTCCGATGCTACTCTATGCCACTTTTGCGATACCATGGTGCATCTACATGATTCAGGACATCCTCTATTGGCTGCCATTCTTCAGCAGTTGTTAGGTCAACCCAGAATGGAAGAAATCTGCAGGCGAAAATATGGCTCGAAAAGTCGGCGTTACCAAGAGCCTAGGAGTCCATCGACGTAGGCAACAGGTCGAGAACGCCCTGCAACAAGTCGTAGCCCGTTTTGTAGCACACGCTGCTCTCCCGCTCACTCTCCCAAATCTCAACACAGCTTCGAAGGGTATCCAAGATGATTTGACGCGGGGGGATCGCTGCGCCACTGGTTGTCGACGCAGGTGTGAGAGGCGCATCCGGGCGCAGAAGATGCACGTACGTCGTCAGCGTAGCTGAGAAGAAATCGAGCACGAATGCTCTCCCCACCAAATGCAACCGAAGGCCCATGTCATTACACCAAAGATCGCGATAGTGCATTAAAAGGGCCAGTGCACACTCGAGCGACGACCAGTATGACTCTGGAAACATCGAGGGCCCTTCGGCGTGCAGCGCGTACGGCCGTTGTAGCACCATCAAGCACCGCCGTAGGAAAATGTCTATTGTCATTTTCTGTATCGGATTCTGGCAGATGCGGGAAGCATAACCCATGAGCTCCCGCAGTTGGCCGTTGTAGCGTAGCACGTCTGGAAACGAGATGTGTTCCTGCTTCGAGTTCAGATGGCCTACCACGGTGAAAACTGTGGGAAGCGCTTGGTGAAGCACGCTTTGTAGGGGATTGGCCGGACCCCATTCTGGCATCTGCTTGAAATAGCTTCCCAGCTCATCCGCCTTCGTCAGCGGTGTCATGCCTGTTGCCATGGCGCCTTTGACGTCCAAGTACAGAATGGTAAGCCATAATTTGCGTCGAGTTTCTTTTTCCTTCGGCGTTGCCCCGTCATCAACATCAATTCTGTCCTCAGGTAATCCATATATATGAGCCGTTCGTATGAGCATTCCCATCAAGGACCATGCAGAATCTGAGGCCCAGCAGGTTGCATTGCAGACTTGCTTCGCGACGAATGCCAAGCATAGGGTCTTCAGAGTAAGCATGTTTGGCCGAAACATGAATGTAGTCTGCGATAGGCACGCCTCTGCGGCTGTCATGAATTCGGTAGCGAGGACTGGCTTTTCTTCGTTCATCCCAAAGCGACCCAGGCCAATGACCATGAGAAATTGCGCCATCCAGCATACATTGGTTGTGTAGGGCTCTTTCCAGTACATTTCAATTTCTTCAAAAAATATTGACTCGTCAACTATTGGATTGACGCAGTCAAACATTTCAAAGTACATTTCAACATAGCCTCGGATGTTATCGCGCTCGCTGCTAACAAGGCGTACGATTGTATCGCGAGAGTGATATTTGGCAGCGGCTGGCGTACCGAACGGAAAGTTCCCAGGTAGGGTAAAGTTTGCCAAACACGCATTTGTCGCAATCGACTGCAACGCGATTGCCAGCGGCTGTGCGTCCTTTCCGGCCAGAGACATGATCTGAAAGTGTCAACGCGGCAACTGTTATCGATTTGATCAAGAACACATACCTTTGCCATGAGATCACGCCAGTGACTGGACCCGCGCACCTTGTGTTGGACTTGCCACGGAGCCAGCAATGTGCTCTCATCCTCATTCATACCAGTCGGTGCAGTAGGGCAAGAGAATTTCCCTTCATTTCGTCCTTTATTGTAGCTATAATAGCATTCCCTTCCATTTCCGCTCGACTTGCACCGGCCGCACGGTAGCTCCTTGTCGCACTTGACTTTGAGTCTGTGGCAGCGTAAACAGCTCACGCAGTTGCGTTTGCGCTTACGGACAATCCGGTCGCCGACTGCTGCGATATGATGCTGCGATAGAGCTCTCGGATCTTTGGCGTGCGTTGTCTCGGACAGCGTGTTGTTTGGCCCATTCTCACCTCCAGATGCGGATGTGTCACTGAGATTTTCTGAGAGGTTGACTCGGTGCAATGCAGCTGCAGCTTCCTCCGAGGTGCTCGCGCTTGTATGAGACCCGGCAATACTTGTACTCGATACGCCGTATACAGCAGTAAGATCAACCGATTTATCCACATCAAAACTGCAGCGCACCCTAGCGTGGGCACATCGAGTGCACGAGGGCTTGGCTAGGTCGCATCGGCGCTTGAAGCTTCGGCAACGGTCGCAGGTTTTGACTTCACGGATTTGTGGCATGTCTATTGCTTCGAAAACAAAATAGATTTGTTTCAGGCCTCAATGTTCTTTTCCCTCTTCAATGCCAGCGTCGAATCGACCGTTGCGCCACTAAATATGCACCTGAATGCTTTAGTGGTGGATCGGGCGGATACTTTGACGATTTCCGATGCAAGATCCGTTGCAAATCTGGGGACGCAATCCCGTACGACGATTTTGATATGCGTGATGTCTATGCGACGGAGTGTAGGATCAAGAAAGAAAGAAACGAATGTGCAGCACACGTTCTCCTGTCGGCGACAAGCTGCGGTAGCGACGGGGATGGGGACTACAAGTCGGCGCTAGTGCGTCGGCCGCACTCACTAACTCCGGCCGCTGCTTATTATGGTGCTCGCAGGGCTGAGTCCAGAACTAAATTTGGAAATTTCCGAAACCTTGACATGGTAGCCTGACGGGGGTTTGGGGTATTCGCATAGTATTTTGGCGGAGGCTGTGCCGGTAGCTGAAAATTCTTCCTGGCTATTGCAAAGCTTGCAAGTTGCCAAGGTAAGCCAGTACAAGAAATCGGAACTTGTGTGCTGTTGCGATACCTGGTTCAAGCGAGTGCGGCAGCTTCACTGTTTATGACTGTACTCGAAGTGTGAGAAAACATGAAGATCTTTACTGTAGAATTCCTTTAAACTAAACTATTTTAACAATGGGATTATTTCGCTCTCCGAACAAAGAGTCCAGCTCAGCATTTATACCCGACATCATCCCTAGTCGTTGATAACAGCCCGGTTCAGAGACGGCCATGCCTAGAACCATGATTTCAGCTGCCCATTCTTCGTCTTCGCAACGGGATGCTTCAAACTGCCCAAGCTTCAAAAGCCAGCATATGATGCCGGGAGAAAAGGCACTTATTGAGCCGGGATCGCTTTCCTGTGCTTGCATAGGTTCGACTCCCTGCTGCCCACGGAGCCTTCGACAAGCAACGCGCTCTGTTTTATCAACAAAATCCCTCAATACGTAGCCTAGGTGCGAGTCAGGTATAAATTCCAATACCTGATTTGCAATAGTCAGCTCAGCCCATCCGCTTCCAGAATACTTCGTGATGCGCCCTGATACCAATGGCCCGCTTAGTGTGAGGCTGCCACCCGTGACTCTTCCAAGTGGTGCCTGTGTGCTAGACCGTGCCTCCATGGAAAGAACCTTTATGCAAGGTCGATAAGGCAGCCTTCCGTTCCTAAAACAGTAGTAATCCACCTCTCCATCAACTGAAGCCCATGAGAATGAGGGTGCTTGCGGGTCGCTTCCGAGTGCAGTAGTCGTGTCACCCGTCTTGTGCCAGAGAAGATCCAGATGGATATTATTCTCCCACAGGCCCGCAACATAGCGTGAATTTGTCTTTCGTTGTACAAGCTCCGCAATCCCAGAAATGGCAGGCAGTTTATCGCGGCCTTCTGTCAACGTCCGGTTGCTATACGTTTCTAGTAGTTTGTGCCAGAATCGAAACGTCTCTCCCATGTCTGTGAGTTGCGCCAGTGGAGTATGTCCAAATTGGCGTCCGCGATTGAGCGTAGAGAGACATTCGCATGCTTCGGCTTGTTTGCAGACCCATTGCATCTCTGTGGATGAGATCATGAGCAACCGTGATGATAAGATTTGTTCTTGCAGTGTCCATCCTCTTTGCGCCCACGGTTCCTTGGGAGCGCGTTCATCCGAGTCGCTTCGCCATCTCCAGTGAATTCCTGATTGCTGAACTAGTCGCGCCTTGATGACTGTCGGCCCTGTTGGTGTTTGAACCGTTTGAGAAAATAGCCTCTGATGATGCTCTGTAGCTTCCTTGCTGTTTTCATGCCGCAAGAACGGTACTCCAGCAGATTTTGATGAGACAGATGCAATTGTAATAACTGCATTAGCATATATCGACGCCATTTTGGCAGATTCTGTCTCCCAATCCTGAGCTGAGTCCTGGACAATGCATAGCGCATCGACCCACAGATATCGGAGGCCCAGTTCTCGTGTTAATGTTACTGCATCAACGGTGGTTGCTTGCAAGCTACTCATCGTGATTTGTCGTTTCATATCAGTGAGATTTCTGCATGTTGTTTTTGTTGTCACTGCGTCTCCCCAACTATAGCTCAGCGCAGCATATGGTGCCGCGTTCGAATCGATGACATCAACGAGACGCATGACTTGATCTTGACCACATCCGACATATATTAGCCTGCTCGGGGCTGCCTTGGTTGAAGTCATTGCTTGCCTGCACAGTGCATGGCTTCTCAGGCAGGTCTGCAAGCATGTACTCATGAAGCAGCGGCCTTGCGATGAGAGCTGGTCGGTACACGTATCTGGGAGTGGCAAAATCTGAGACCAAGGTCCAGAGGACTCTGAATAGCATCAGCGACATAGGCCTAGCGCTGGATCTTTCAACTGACTTACGAGTTGAAGCATATAGCTGGACCACCGCGTGTATTTCATCCGGCCAAAAAGAAATTTGGACATTCCCAGGACCTAGAGGTAGGCATAGAATCACCTTAGCATCGGGAACGGCATCATGAGCCAGGCCGAAAAAAGCTAGCATCTTCAGTATAACGCCACAAACCGGACACGATTCTGCGACATCGCGAAGATCCTGCAAAGTCCGCCGTATGCTCAATGTCATTTCAATCTGGTCAAGCTTCGCCTGCTCGTCTACTTTCTCTGCATCTAGACCGCAGCAGCAGATGCATATTTTCCGATTTTGAGAGTTATCATTCATTTTGTGCAGGTGCATTGAAGGATGGAGGAATACGAGGCCAGTGGTGGCAATGTGAATACCCGTCTCACGGACAAGGCCGTAGGGCAGTGTTAGCTCAGCCCAGCCCGGTGAGGCACAGCCACTGCCAACTCCGAAGCTCACGACTCCTCTGCAATGGTCGTACCGTATTGTATTGATGGCAATTTTCCAGACAGGAAACAAGGCTCTAAGATCGGAAATGTTCAAATTAGGAAATGGGGGTCGTCTTTCGCTTACGTGGAGATAAATCCACTGTCGTTGACTCACGGCGCGGCATCACCCGACTGACCATCCACGGAGGTCCCTCAGTTATTAGCCTTCTGTAAATAGGGAATTATTAGCGCTGTGGTTTCGCGCAGTTTATTAGTGCATCAAACATCAAGTCCTGGAACTGAGATGCACGAGAGCTCAAAACCCGCAAGACAACTGTCTACCTATAATAGCGAATATTTTTATACAGTTCAAGAAGGAATAGAAGCTGGCAATAGGTCACCGAAATCATTTACAACGTGGATTCAAATTAAGCTCGTTGATAATAGCGCCCGCCAGGCCGCCCGCCGATCGGCCGGGTCCCGGGTTGACCCCTCCGCGGACGCGCCCCCAAAGTCGGCCACCGACCACCGATATAGCTACGGAAGTACTGTGGATGGTTGCTGTGAGACACGAGAACATCCTGTCCCACATGACGCAACGCGTATTTTATAAATATCGGATTTACTCCCTGACTCCCTATTCGGTTATTTCCTATATACTCAAACAGCTCAAGTCACACAATCTCATCACATCTGCACGTCGATCAGCGATTCTACCCATTGCCACGGACGCAAAAGCATGTTAACAACAGACGTCCTCATCGTCGGCGCGGGCCCGACCGGCCTTGCTCTCGCCATTTGGCTCACAAAACAAGGCATTTCGGTGCGCATCATCGACAAAGCTACCACGCTAGCCACAACAACGCGTGCCCTAGCTGTCCACGCTCGCACGCTAGAGCTCTACTCGCAAATTGGGCTCGGCGAAACCATTGCTTCTCGATCGGCGCAGCTCACTGGCCCAAACCTATGGGTCGGCGGTTCGCATCGCGCAAGGCTTCGCTTTTCGGATGTCGCTGTCGGTCTGACACCTTTCCCATTTGTTGCCATCTTCCCTCAAAACGAACACGAGGCGCTCCTTATCGAGTATCTTAGCTCTCTGGGGGTGAGTGTGGAACACGGAACCAGCCTTGAAAGCTTCGAGGAAGACGCTGCAGCTGGATATGTTAGTGCCGTTCTCCGAAAAGTCGATGGGACGACGGAGACATGCCAGTCCAAATACATTGCTGGTTGTGACGGCGCCCATTCTGCAGTCCGACATGGTATTGGTATGGGCTTTCCCGGCGGAACCTATGAGCAAACATTTTACGTGGCCGATATTGAAGCCACTGGAAAAGCCATGGATGGCGAACTTCATTTATGCGTGGATACCTCTGACTTTTTGGGCGTTTTCCCGCTCGCAAAGAAGGGATGTGCACGCTTCATTGGCATCGTCAGGCCCGAAAACTCCACTCCCACCTCGACACCCTGTGATCTGAGCTTTGATGATGTTCGCGGTCGCGCAGTTGACGAGATGAAGCTCGAGAATATCAAAGTCAACTGGTTTGCCACGTATCGCTCTCATCACAGAGTTGCCGACCACTTTCGCCAAGGTCGTGCCTTTCTGCTCGGGGACGCCGCACACATTCATAGCCCTGCTGGCGGGCAGGGCATGAATACCGGTATTGGAGACGCCATCAACCTTGCGTGGAAGATTGCAGCCGTTCTGAACAACCGTGCCGATGAAAGCTTGCTGGATACCTATGAGGAGGAACGCATTCGTTTTGCCAGAAAGCTGGTTGCTACCACGGACAAAACTTTTGCGTTCATGACGAAACGTGGTTGGTGGGCCGGTTTCACGCGGTCGCTCGTTGTGTCATATCTCATGCCAATTCTTTTCCGTTTCAAAGCTATTCGACGCCGGGCTTTTCATGGATTGTCTCAATTCATTCTCGACTACAGAGGCACAACGCTTGCAGGAACAGACAGTGCAGCTGGCGCCGCAAAAGCTGGTGAGCGTCTCCCATGGGTTAAATTGAATGGGAGAGACAATCATGAATCTCTGGCTCATATAGAATGGCAACTCCACGTTTACGGAACTGCTAGTGAGCGACTGATATCCTGGTGCAAAGCTAATCAACTAAGGCTCACTGTCCTAGAGTGGACGGCCGAGTATGGCACCGCGGGCATCGCTAGAGACGCAGTCTATTTACTCAGACCGGACACATATATTGCGCTCATCGACGCTCAGGCAGATCCTAAGAATATGGAACAGTACTTCTCCCAGCACCAAATACGTATCGGCTCAGACTAATAGCTTCCGTGGCACCGCATTTTGTACAATAGTTTTCATATTTGATTATATCGCATCTCTATAAATATCTACATTCCTTCCTTCTCTTCATTGATCTAATAGCTTGATGATGTCCTCATAATCCTTCTCTTCTGCAATATCCAGCGCAATCTCACCAAACTTGTTTGAGAGTTCTGTATCTACTCCGTGTTTCAGCAATAGCTCCACCACTTTTTCATGCTTTCCCGCAACAGCAAGCATGAGTAAAGTATCATGATTGTCGCCGCTTTTGAGATTTACGTCTCCTCCGGCGCGAAGTAGATCTCTGACAAGCAGGTGGTGGCCGCCTTCGACTGCCAACGGTAGCGGCAGACGCTTTTTCTCGTCTGCAATGTCTTGACGAGCTTTTCGACGCACAAGGAATTGGGCAGTCTGCACATGACCCTCTGATGTTGCAATCAGGAGACTAGTTCCCCCGATGGGGTTACCTTCTTTCAACTGCGCGTCGATATCAGCGCCTTTTTCCAGCAGCTGCAGGACTGCCTCACGCTTGCCAAGTCTAGCTGCATATAGCAGCGCATCATTTATCCAATCTTGGCGCTTCTGAGCATCGCTAATCTCCGCCTGCAGCAAGATATCAACAATTTCGGGGTTGTCGTATCGGAGAGCATACTGGAGTGGACAATATCCTGCTCCTTGGATTGTTGGATCAGCTCTATACTTTAAAAGCAACTTTGCGGCCTCCAATTCGCCGCGAATGCAAGCCCTGTGAAGTAGACCGTCCCGATAGCCGTCAGGATCGGGCCTTGCACCTTGTTCCAGCAAAAACTCCGCCAACTGAATCGTTGTAGCATTGAAGCCTGAGTCATCTGTGAGAAGTAGGGCACTATCTCCAGATTCTCGAACAGCGTTGACATTAATATTTCCTTCCAGGCACAGTAGCTTAACAATCTGCAAATGACCGCGCGATGCTGCCTTGATCAACGCGTTCTCGCCGACTGCTTTATTCTCGCGAAGTGCACCCTCGCGAATCAAGAATTGTAGCAAATCAACTTTACCCTTATCAGCGGCGCTCTCAATTGCTGTTTCCTGATATCTATTTGGAGTATGAATGTTAACATTGCGCCTTTGTAACAACATTCGTGCGACTTCCATATGGCCGTTCTCCACGGCGGCTGTGAAGGCTGATTGGTGCGTCGCCTGAGAATAAAACGCCAGCTCTTTATCTTCATAATCAAGTAGCAAACGAGTCACGGCACTGCTGCCGCCAACCGCAGCCCAGTGCAGAATGGGTAGAACAGAGGCATCTATTTGCAGATCAGCCCCACGATCAAGCAGATACTGCAGCGCGTCTTCGATGCCGAACAAGGCCAGTCGATGGATGCAAGGCCATTCATCCCAGACTTTTGTGTTCACATCAGCACCTTGCTCCACAGCTTCCTTGATGGCAGGGAAATCCTTGTTTTGCACTGCGCTGCGTAACATAAAGTCCACGCGCTCTTGTTCGTGAGGTCGCAAATAGTTTGGCACGTGCAAGACTTTTCCAAGTCCGTTTTCTGTCTCTTCCGAGATCAGTAGTATGGCACCTGGCCCGCGGCTAGGCAGAAAATCCATGATGTTGTTGTACAGATGTGCGGAGTTATAGTTGTCGAGGATGAGCAGCCAGGGATGCCACAGCTCTTCCAAGAAGCTTCTCATAAAATTTATCTTGTCCGGCCGAGAGCCCTGAGTACTCTGATTCACTGTCGCGTACATTCGCTCATACCCTAAATTCAGATTCTCCAGCGTGGAAGCATCCAGCCAGAAACCCGTACGAAACTGCTGAAGCTCATGAGCGGCGCGGCAGTATCCTAAAGCAAGTTGGCTTTTACCACAGCCCTTTTTGCCAGAGAGCAGTAAAACAGCGGGTGACTTGGCTTGGGAGCGCGATACATCGTAAAAATGGGAGTCGAGCTGCTGGAGAAGCCCTTTCCGTTCAACATAGTCCTCCGCCAATTTTTCGCGCACATCAAAGTAGGTTTCCTCCTGCAGGTCCTTTGGCGCGTCTGCAGAATCGACGACATGGTGCAGAATAAGGACAGAAATGTAGGTGTTGAGGTTCCGCTCGATGCGCGTCATTTTCTCCTCATATTTCATGCTCGTCATGACCTTTTTCAGCTTGGTTTTCAGAGAGTCGCCTGGGGTGCAGGCGATTTCTTCCAACATGGCCTCAACTTCCTGAACCTGTATGAGACAGCCCGCCACAATTCCCTTAAGGATGCATTTGGTGTCAAAGTCGAAGGCACCGATCCGGGAGTCTGACTTGATTTTCGATAGCGAGTTCGCAAGCAGTGGCAGGTGCATGGAAATGCCTTGCAGGGCCTTGGGGACCTGCCCAGGGTGCTTGGCTGTCAAGTCCTGCAGGCGGTCTGCTATCTGGAAGCCAAACTGTACAAACTGCACGATGGCGGACGCCAAGCCAATGGCGCTGAGAGGATCCATGGCCGCGAGCGTTGGTACACGTCAATGGCAGAAGCAAAAACGAATTGGCTGTCGTTATTTTCTTGGTCTCGTGGCTTTTGGTGAGGCTGACTTCGGTGCGGCTATGCAGCGGGGCAGCTGTAAGAGCCCAACGCTAATCACAGGCAGCCATTCAGAAAGGAGTCGAATCGCGAACAATCAGATGAGCAAACAGTGAAGACAATCAAAATCGTGAAGGTACCTTGCGTAATGATCAAATATACATGATGAAGTTGGCATAGCAGAGCAGCACGTGTCTTTGCTTACAACGTATCCAACAAAAGTGTTCTTTCACTTCAACAATGAAGGAATGTGGGAACTGTGCAGTACTATGGGATACAATGCTGAACTGCGTTATTGAGAATATTTTTAATATCATGATGAAGCTGTCTGTTGACTAGTCCACCAAATTAGGTCGCGACTTTTCCGACTTTTTCCTCTCCCAAAATCCACAGCGCACTGGCTATTAACCGACTGCCTTCCCTAAGCGTTCTTAGGAACGCAATCATGGCAGTGAATCGGCGACTACTGATCCTATTTCGACTCAGCATCACGTGTCTTCGACTTTCTCCAAGACCCGGTAACAATGGGTAGTGGTTGCATGTCAGGCACCGCCATCCTGATCTAAATTACTTGGGCATGCTGCGCATATGCTTAACCCACAAGAAACGAGAAAATATGTCAATCTTGGCCGTGATGCCACCTTCCTGTAAATCAGCCGCCATCATGCTGTGGTATGCGTCCTTGCGAAACTCGGCAAGCAGCAAGTAGCCGCTGCGAACATAATCGATGCAGCTCGCATGACCTTGGCCACACTCCCCTTCGACAGTTCCCGCGTATTTACCATCTCCGAGGGTCATGACATCAACGAAGGTATTGGCAAACGTGGCCATTTCGGTGGCGGTGACATTCCAGTTGCCATCCGTGTAAGCTCGGTGAAAACCCGCCACATCGAGAGAAGCATGGTTTTCATCTTCCACTCGAGATCCTGCAGCATAGCCCCAGTCGTACACGGGATTTCCTTTTTTGCTCTTTTTAATCTCGGAGCCACCGCCGGCAAAAAACCATTGCATATTCGCGGCCATGATTGACTGGTACTTTGCGCTCAATTCGGGCCGGTCGCCCAATAGCGTATGAGCAGCAACTAAGTGCTGGAAAGCGTAATTGAACATCATCTGTTGATTCCATGGCACAGGCGTACCTCCCTTGTACGGCGAGTCCTTGGCAAAGTACATTTTATTGCCACGAGTGACGTCAAGCAGTCGAGACAGAATGTGATCCGTCATCGCTTTGTCCGCCTGCTCGGTGTACGTCTTGGCGCGCTCCAGATAAGTTCTCCCGTAATTATGCCCATCACCGATGGTGACGTTCTTTTGGTATAGACTTTTATTCTGCAGTATGAGATGCGCGCAGTGGGCCAAATGGCCGACTGGGTCGCCCTGCTCACCACCAGTAGAAACTGGGCTCCCGTCAACGTTGTTTGGCCAAACAGGGGCAATATCACCGGTCCAAACTTTATGCTGCCCGGTTGGTGCTTTCGCCAGGTCGTTTCTCTGTGACAAAACCGCATCGCAGAACCGAAGCATGTTGTCAAGCACATCGTGCTGCCCGGCAATTGAATATACCAGCCCCATGGCTTTTGTTTCCTCACCGCTATGACCTTGGGCCCATTGATTGCCAATATTGTCTTTGGCAGGCTCCAACGTGGCTATGTAACTGCTGAACGACTTGAGTTCTTCCGCTGTGACTGGTCCGTCGAAACTGCTGACCCTCATGCCCGTCTGAGCGGCGGCTCCGAGCTGGAGGCATCTGGCTAGCACGGCGAGCGCAATGCCAGTTTTTTTCATGTTGCCCTGTGTTTCGATCCGAATTCGCTCGGGTGTCATGCAGATGTAATGTAAGGGCAGAGTCGAATTCACGGCCTTCGTCTCAAGTTGAGGTGAGGACAGGGGTTTGTTAGTCTGCTTATTTTCCGACGCCATTCTTGGCAGGCCCTAGCGCCGCGAGGACATCACCATTGGCAACGCTATTCTGAGCTGTGGCTGCCAGCTTTTTTTTTTCTTAAAATTCTTTTTTGTCTGGACTCAGAATGATGCATCGCTCTAGTCTGGTATAAAATGCTCTTTGAAATTAACCACCGACATTTGCTTTGCAGTTGTGCGCCTTCAAGAAGTCAAAAGTACAGGAACATGCCGCCTAGAAAGGCGGGTTACATAGGCTATACACCTCAGCCAAGCAGCCTGTGTCTTACCTTACAGCTACCCCTTTTCGCCGTGCCATAGGCAGATAAGCGATGTGAGAGTACTGTGGAAACAGCCGAGGAAAAGACTTTGCTGATCAGCTTGGAGCCCGATTCTCATTCAGGTAGTTGTCAATTATGGAACACAGCCATCGAGATATCTCAAGTGGCGTCTCTTGGCGCGGGAGACCCGTTTCCTACCAAACATCAGGGTGGCCGGCCAGGACCTTCGAGGCGAGTGAAGAACACTCTAGAATGAACAAAACCAGGGCAAAAAAGAGTCTGGTTGATTGAATGAGGCATGGGCCACAGGAACAAAAGGCCCGATGGATGCAACAGTCGTCGTCAACACGAAAAACCGAGAGACTTTTTCGCGTTGCGGAACGCAAGATCAGGTCTGACAATTGATGATCGCACCCCCTTTTAAGCATCCCTGCGCTGCAAAAATCATGTCGCCTGGGCCATTTCATTCGCCGTCCTTTGAGGTGGAAATGGAAGCACGGCATGCTCACTTCCTTTTCTCGGACTGCGATGTAATACAAACCGAGGTGTTTGTCAATAAAATGATCATCCCTACGTTGCAATGGCACTTGCCTCCAGGCTCGCCATGCTAGCCAGGCGCGCTAGCAGATCTCGACGTCGACAACCAGTGGGTCTTGGCATCAAATCCGTAGATGCCGATGGGTTTCCTAATAAGCCACAAGGAAATGATGTTGCTTTGAAGATGGATTTTGGCATGTTTTACCCCGCACTTCCCTTTCCGAGCGTATGGCCGAGCCGGGTTGTTGGTGGCTGCGAGGAAACAAGTTCAGACCGGTGTCTTATTATTAGCACTTGGAATGGCTCAGTCAATGCACAGTGCGTGGGTCACTCTGGTCCGGGGGGTAGCCTGTGGCGAGGGGCATTGACTTACTATCCCCAGGAGCTAGTGACAAACAATTACCTTCCATTATGAGCTGTAGCATAGGTAACAACCTGACGTCCTTACAACCAGGGCCGTGTAAAATTTGAGTGTCTATAAAGTGCATTGGCCCACCCGTCTGTTGTTTCAAGCCGTCAGCACACTGGTTATTTTCCGCAAGCACTACTTCCCTCAGCTCTTGCCAATAACCGGCTCGACCGCTCCTCAAGCAACACAATGCTCTTCAAAAGCACTCTCCTGGCTGGTCTTGCCACCAGCGTCGCTGCTGCTCTGGCAGCAAGAGGCTGCAATGACTATGTCCTCATCAGTGCCCGCGGTACTAGTGAACCCCAGGGACCTTCTTTTGGATTCAGAGGCATGATCAAGCAGACCCTCTCTTCTGTTCCCGGCGGTGTTGAGTACGATGTAGTCTACCCTGGCATCTTCGACCCCACCCAGCAGACCACATTGATCGGAGCCAAAGACATCGAGAAGCATGTCAACAATGGTTTCAAAGCTTGCCCCGACCAGAAGTATGCCCTTTTGGGCTACTCCCAGGGTGCCACTGTCGTCCTAGAGGCTTTCCAGAAGCTGGCCGCTACCGAGGCTGGCGACCAGATTAAGGCTGTTGTTCTCATTGGCAACCCATACCAGGTGAGAAACCAGAGGTCCACAGTCGACCAGAACGGTGAAAGCTTTACCCGTGATTTCGACGGAATTCTATTACCTCTCGCGGGGACCTTGAACTTGCGACCCAAGCTTCCGCAGAACGGCGAGGCGCTTAACATCTGCTTCATCGGTGACCCTGTTTGCACTGGTGTCGAGTTCGCCATTAGCAGCCCTGCTCATCTCGCATACGGCCTGAGCGAACCTGTTCAGACGCTTGGTGCCGACCATCTCATCGCCAAGCTTGGCAACTAGAATGGTTGTATATAGCATTGACAACAACTAGTAATGTATACATAAATTCAGACACCGAGCCTCCGCCACGTTGTACATTCTTGTCAATCAGGTGTTCCCACACTAGCAAATAGAGCACCGGGAGTTGTCCGGCGTGCTCATCCTTCATGGCGCTCATGAACACTATAAGAGGCCTTGGCGTAGACCGTAGCGCAGTGGCCGCGATGTTAGCATAAGTCGTTTCAACATAGACAATGCTGCTATTACCGGAAATTCCGCCATGGTTTAGCTCAAGCTTTCAGGTCTAACCGCCAGCGCCCGGGAAAGTCGACACAACTTGAATCCGCAGGGCGGTTACCGCTCCGGGCACGCGGCTTTGGGCACGCGGCCAAGTGATTAGTGGGCAAGCTTTCGAATACGTCAGCAAAGGGTTGACGGTACCCCCGAACAATTCCCCTTTGGGTACGCAGCGCATCATTGCTGTAGATCAAGTTCTTCGCGCACCGTAACTGAATTCCAATATTTCGGCCGGGTGGATCGGGCAACATGCACCGCCACATGCCCAACCCATGGTCGGGCGGCTAGTGTATATCAAGCAGTTTAGGGGAATAATGGAAGTGCTAGCAAGCACACCACTACACACATTCATATGCCCACTGGCGGATATCAAACAAGCACAGAGTGGATAGTTAAAGCATCAAACGAAAGAAGAGTATAATGGTCGAACTCCTGTGATTTTTAAATCGTTGCTATGAAAATGTTGTAGCTCCACTTTCAGAAACAATTTTCTTCTGTTTTCTCGTGAAATGGCCCGCTCTATGGGGGATATACCGCGGTTCGCAGGACGCAATTTCCACCATACTGGCAGACGAGGCTGCGAGCCTCAGCCCTTACTGATGTAAGGGGTTGGTTATAAACAAACGTTGGTCCACATTTGGTTGCCGCGGCTATCTTTGATCAACAATTTCGCCTGCCGATCAGCCAATTCGACAATGGCTGCCAGCTGGTCGTTGGCGGCAGCAACGTCGCTCTTGGTGCGCTGGCTACTTATTTGCAGCCACGGACCTTTCCACGTCCACGCGGAAACCGAGAAGCACGGCAACTGGTCAACAATCACTTGTGACGATTATTGGCGCTACAGAAACTCTGAATCTGGTTACTACGATCCGGCATCTCAGCAATGGCGCTGGGTCGGTGCGCCTGATGCGTGGCGAGATGCAGTTGCCGCCTGGTGGGAAGTTGACCAGAAGCGAAATGACACTTCTTTCACCGGCTCAGTTTCGCACACAGTTGATGACTACGCTGGGAGAGACTGTGGCCGCTTAGGTAGATGCCTTTCGACTCCCAGCTGCTATGCTACCGCCCTCGCCGGCTTGAAATACTGGTTTCATTTTCTCAAATCAACCTGGTAAGTTGGCACCTCCCCTCCGCCATTGCTCCTCACAGAACTATTTCTTTCTGCAACAAGGCTGACATGGGGGTGCGAACCAAGTTTTTCCAAAGCCTTATTAAGGACTACTATTCCGCGAGGAATGCCGCATTGTACAAGCGCCCAGGAGGCGCTTATGGTGGTGGAAGCAAATTAAGGACACCCAGCGACGATACCTGGAAGCCTCTGCTAGCCGATCTTGTAAAAATCGGTTCTGCATCCGCGCTTGGCCGTATTCTGTACTTCAGTACGTGTTACTTTCCTCGAACAAGGGAATGTTCATTTTTGACGCTGCTATAGAAGTTCGCACCAATCCATATGTCACCGAATCTGGGTCGGTCAATGCAGCCGAAACGGGTCTGGCTTTGGTTAACACCACCATCCAAGTTGCCCAAGAGTGGGCAGCTGGCAAATGGAAGTAAGTGAAACACGTTTTCATATAACGAAAATCTTTTACTGAATGAAAATTCCTGCTTTATAGAAGCGAGACGACCCCAACATCCAAACCTGAGTTTGTCGACACCATGTACCAAGCTATGCAAATTTGGCAAGATGTCGCCACAGAGGGTCTTCTCCGCTTGTTCAATGGCAGCCAGAGCGGTATTGAGAACTTGCATGACATAATATCCGACGGGAAGCTTGGCTGGGGCTTCCCCGAGCCGAATGCGACACGGGCGCAGAATGGTCGGGATGACATGCAGGATGCCTTCGTCCAGACCCCGTTCGCCTTTAGTCTGCAGGCGGTCTGGAGACTTACAGACGCAGCACCAGTTGTCCTAGATGTTGGACAGGAGTGTGGCAACAATAGGACGGATGGCTTTCATTTCCAGTCCAGCGTGACCTGCGAAACTGCTGGTGCCTGCGTAAGTGGCAGGCAATACTACATTGTCTCGGCGAATGGAAAAGGCAAAAGTTTTGGCCTCTTGCCTGGCCTTGAGCCTGGTAAATATAGCACGAGATGGAAAGATTCGATCACGATAGACGATCTTATAACTGGGTAAGCTGCTACGCCCAGCTCCTTCATGAATTCTAGCTAATTAGTGGTTCTACAGTTCCATACGGACATATGTGGCAAATGGGAACAAGAACACAAACTCGAGTGTAGACCTTCAAAACTCTACTACGGCCTTGAATCTCGTAGCAGACGGCATCAGGGCTGCGGGCGTCTTCAGCATACCAGTTTGTACTGTCGCTCTTGCGTACCAGTCAAGGCTGAGAGGTGCCGCCACTCAAAGCCCCGGCTACCCTTGCAACGAGGCAGACAGCGTTAGCATTAGCACTAGATTGGCTGGTGCTCAACTCACCACAGCGACAGCAGTTTTAGTAGCCTTCTTTTACCTCATGTAGCTGTATTTATTCCGAGCCCCCTTCATCTTCCTGTCGCATTCTCCGTTGATGCGCAATCTTCACGTCCGCAGCGGTAGGTAGGTGGTCTGTTCCAGCCCGTCTACCCCACACATCATAAATCGATCACAGCGTGTGCCCTGCGTTCCGTCACACTTTTGTTTTCTCATCGCCATGTCGAAAACTGGGTTGCACTCTCTTCTCATTGATATACTTCGGGAAATTATTAAGCATTGCAGAGCTTTGCGAGATGTACGCTCTCTCACGCTTATGGACTGGCAATGCTACAAGACGGTTTCGCCGATACTGTATGAGACGGATGCGAAGAGTCACCAACCGCGAGCGCTATTATGGGCTGCAGTTCATGGGAGAATAGATATTCTGTAGACAGCGCTTCGGGCTAGCTGTGACGTCGACACCCAATTTGCTTCGAGATATACCGGGAAAGTCTCGAGGAGAAGATCCGCTATGGAGCGGCGTCGCTCATGCTGGCGGCAGAGCGTGGCGACCGGAAATCGTGGAACGCCTACTCGATCTTGGCGCAAATCCTCGATTAGAAGATAGCAATGGCTGGTCTGCCCTCCACTATGCCGCTGACGCCGGTCAAGAGGAAATTGCAAGGCTACTGTTGGAATGCTGTCTCTCACTGCTCTACAGACAGGCCCAGACGCAATTCGGACTGCCTGTAAATCGTGCGTTTGAGCACGGTCCAACCTTTCGGCTCCTACCGGATGCCATGGATCCTGTAATGTGTGTCTCGAGTCTTGAGACAGCCATGATCGGAGGCCGTGTGGATATTGTAAATGGGCTAGTGGAACGTGGTGTCGAAATCGATGTTGACCGGCTGGGCGTTGCCGGTGCCAATCTGCTCGCGCGTGTCTGTGAGGGTACTACGGAAGGACACGTCGAAATGGCCCGATTGTTGATTAAAATGGGAGTTGATGTACACGGTACCTCGGGCTGGGGAGATCGGACACCGCTCCAGCTTGTGTGTGCCAAAAATGGCGCCAATGCCTTGCAGATGGCTTCTCTTCTTCTAGAAAACGAAGCCAGTGCGTCTCTCTGTGGCCCTGGTACAAAAGAGGGAACACCATTAAAGGAAGCATGCGAAAATGGCAATCTGTCCCTGGTCAAGCTGTTGCTGTCAAAAACTGAGGATCCAATGGACGATTTTCGGGAGGAGGATATCATTGCTCTCCAGGAGACGGCGTGCGCAACCACCAGTAAGGAATGCTCCGAAGTAATATTTGGCCTGTTCCCGCTATCCTCACTAGATACAGAACTTGGCAGACGCTGCCTGGTTGCTGCTTGCATATCAGGTAACATGGACATGGCGAAGATGCTTCTTGCAGGCGGCGCAAGTATCCAAAGTCTCGACTCGCGGGGAATTGGAGCCGTCCAGGCGGCATGGCAATCAGGTAATATAGAACTGATGAGGATGATCATTAGGGCAGGCGGGGACCCAAATGCGGCGAATCCTCCACTTATTACGTCGGAATGGCCGATTGGGACTGATGAGCATCAGGTTGCTTGCCTCGAGACCTTCATCAAGCTTGGCGCCAACCCCGTTGGAAAGAACGGCGCAGGTTTCACACCCCTGCATGCGGCTTGCAAGGCTAGTGCAGTTGGCTGTGTGCAGCTGCTGCTTGAAAAGTATGCCGCAGACGCGACTGCAGCGAGTAATTCTCATGAACAGCCCTTATACCAAGCTGTCAAGTCCGGCAATGTGGAGGTTGTCAAGATGTTGGTCATTCATGGAGCGGACGTCAATAGTTGGTGTGCAGGGAACGAGACTGCTGAAATTTACAGTCTGTTATATGAAGCTTGCCAGCTTAAGGATTCCCATTACATGGTGGACTACATTCTTTCTCAAGGAACAGCTCGAAATGCGGAGGAAGCTTCTGTCCGTTACGTATATCCCGCCAGACCTTCTCATCTATACCCTGCTTCCCGGAAAAAGCGTACGGGGCTACAGTTCTTCCTCGAGTCCTTGAGCAATTCGATATCTCTACAGGCTTTTGAAGCCCTCTTAGAAGGCTACATTGGCGACCTAGATGAAGTTCTTGTTATTGCAAGCACTGAAGGACGCTACGATGCTGTTGAGATACTTTTGGAGCGTGGTGCTGACCCGAACGCAAGAGCATTCGGGACGACACCTCTTTGCCAAGCTGCAGGCGCAGGACGCCTCGACGTTGCCAAGCTTCTAGTTTCCTACGGCGCTAATACTAATGCTCGCAACATGAGTGGTCTCTCTCCTCTTGCAGTTTGGTCCAGATTCAGACTTTCCAGATGACTAGCTTTCTTCTTGAGGCTGGCGCTTTGCTAGATTGCGCTGTCGGTCCCACAGTAGAGAGTCACGAAGTCTATCTCTTGCAGGGTGCAGCGCCACAACTGGACCCCAAAATGAGCATAATGAATGCAACTAAGCTGTGTACCGCATCACAGTTCGGGCCGGTTCTGGAAGTGCTTCTCGACAAAACAAGACTGAAGGACATGCTGTCGATGGAACAGCGGCGATCTCTTTTGATATCAGCAGCCGATAACTGCGACGGGAACTGCATCAGGATCATAGCCGAGAGGGGCCTCGCATTTGTTGATGACAAAGTCGTGGAGCTCGTGTGTATAAGTGATCTTTATGACTGGGGCGAGGCACTTGATACTGCAAGACATTTAAAGGATCAGTCACGTAAATAGCTGTCATGAACATTCGTGTCTGTAGAGAAACACCAATCTATGTACTGATGAAAGTTGTATTTAGTTATTGAATGCATAGCTTAAGAGACAACGGACACCCATGAATGACATGTTTCAACCCTATTCTTTCACCCAACGGTAGAGAATATCCGTCCGCATAGTGTACTTTGTTCCACTGTGCACTTCCGCGCCTTGGTGCAGTAGTCCGCGATGCTGGAAGATCAGTACGCTGCCCGCTTTGGGGTCAACGTCCAAACGGCGTTTGAGATCATCAGAGAGGAAAGATGTAGCACCACCTACACACCCAGTGCCATCCGCTGAAGTCTTTGCCGAATCGTTCAAGTAGAGGTGCACCGTATAATGAGTTTTGAAATCGTTGCCATCGGCGGCGAAGCGATATGCGCCGTCGCAGTGAGCTAATGGAGGTTTGTTAGTGTACTGTCTTAAATATCATTTTCTCCACTTACGCTTGAAAAATTGGCCGTGGGTGTATTTGAGAAACCGCATCCTCTCGTTCAGGCGCTCAAACTTCCAATCCCCGCCCCAGCTTTGCTTTTCGCCTGGCGTCTTGTTCAGCAGCATCTCGATGGATTCGCCGTCGCCGCGTGCCTGTAGGCAGCGCTGCCATACTCGATCCACCACGTCTTGGCTATCCCAGATGATGCGGTCGCTGTTCCTGTAATCCGTCACGGGCGCTTCAAAGCCGCCACCCATGTTGACCAGGGCAGGGCGCCATGGCGACTGGCCCGGTGGCACATCCGGCACCGACTCTTCTGCAAGCGACAACAGCATGGCGCATTCCCACGGTGCCAGTACATTGTCGATAAGAACGGCGAAGCAGCCGTCATATTCTGGGAGCTCGGAATCGGCAAAAGAAATGTGTTTGAAGGTGATGGCCGTCTCGGGAGTTGATCTGAGAAAAGAGCTGGAAATGTTAACTGCCTTGGATGTGTAGTGTGTTCGCTGGGCAATTGGTCTACTGAGAGGCGCCTGTGTCGCCATGGCTCTGCCGGAGTCGGGCGGAGCGTTGCCCAGTGTCTGCTTGAGGCGGCCCATGAGTCCCATTGGTCGTAGTTGACGTTGTAGATAAAGCATAAAATGCTGGAATTCTTTAGTCCTGGGGCTCGCAATAATTTATTACTAGCAGATCAAGGGTTTGTAAAGCAGAGAATTGTTAAAGAAGCCCAGCACTTGGGTAGCAGTTTGGACGGTGAGCCTATCGTGGCTGTGAGTCAGCCTCGAGGCCCTGGCCGAAATGTGGCAGCCTGTTAGGCTGCCAGAAAACAGAAAAACGCCATAAACAAGGCTGATATGATTCTCTTTCCATTCTAGACCATGCACTCAGTGAGCTGAATTTTCCTTGCGCTACTCAGATGCCGAAGCATGAAGGGGATAACACAATTCCAGCACCAGCCTGCGCCACCGAGGTCCGGGGGCGCGCCCCGGCGAACTATTGCCATCACAATCACAATCTTCAATAGACGCGGTAATGTAGGAATTAGCCATATATTCTTCTACGTGGCTCATCGTTGAAACAACGACATCTCATATCTACTCTATGTGTACTCGCAACTCACCACTGCAGAAATCTGCAGACGCATCAGCGCAAAAAACCTTTTGCTTCCAAAACGCATATTTTTGTCAAACAACTTTTCCCGTAGCTGTGCGCGCACAGTCTTGGAATAAAAAAAACGGATTGGGGACTCGGCGGCGGAAGTGGCTGCACGAGCATGCGAAATCAAACAATAGGAAAAACGATGTGTATGGCAAACCCTTCGGGAACAAAATGCAGGAAACAACAATAACAACACACACATGCACGTTTCTTTTTGTCACACGTCAAAAGAAAATGACAACCTCCGCCACCAAATCTCAATCGTGAGATTAAAAATGGGGGCCTTGTGTTATTGAGCTCCAGCCTTCTTGCTGTGCTTCTTCTCGACCGAGGCATCATCGCCACTGCCCACGGAGCTGTGGGTGTTTGAGCGGAAGTAAATGCCAAAGGTGCGCTCCTCGAGGTCACTCTTCTGGCCGAAGTTGCCTTTGCGAGCCTGGCGACGGAAATAGATGCGCTTAATCCACTTCCAGGTCTCAATACCGAGGAAGAACAGGCCAGCCTCGATAAAGACGACACCCCACTCCCAAGAGATCGGTGCATGCTTGAAGACGACAGTGTTGATGACCGGGATGTAGATGATGGGGAACATGGTGATGAAGCCGGCGATGATGGACCAGAAAAGGAACTTGTTGCGCCAGACATCGACAATCCACTGGGTGAAGTAGCGCTTGCTCTTGGGCTGCATGCGGAAGAAGCTGCGGCGCAGGTTGACCATTTCCCAGGCGAGGAAGAGCGCGAACCAAGTAAGGCAAGCAAAGGTAGTAGCACGAGCACGGAAGACGACCTTGCAGCTGGGGGAGTAATTGTTGTTGCAATCATCTCCCAAATCCGCAGCGCCGCGACCGAAGCCGTAAAGGACGACGACGAAAGAGCAGATGCAGAGTGCAGCCATCCAGACACCGTAGACAACCATGTCAATGAGCAACTCGGGGGTGAAGACACCTTGCTTGAGGTTCTGAGGAGGACGTTGCATCACATCAGGGGCAGCAATCTCAAAGCCGAGACCCATGTCAGGCATGCCAGAGGTAACCATGATGATCCAGAGAATCTGAACAGGGGCCAGAGGGAAGACGGAGATGCCTCGAGAATCCTTGAAAACAAGGCCAATAAGAAGGGTACAAGCTTGAGCAATGTTCTCAGCCAAGACGTGAAGAATGAACTTTTGAATGTTGTCAAACATGCGGCGACCCTCCTCAACGGCGTTAAGAATTGACGCGAAGTTATCATCGGTAAGAACAATATCGGAGGCTTCTTTGGCGACGTCAGAACCAGCCTGACCCATAGCAATACCAACATCGGCACGCTTCAGCGAAGGCGAATCGTTGACGCCGTCACCAGTCATGGCAACAAACGCCTTGCGGCGGTGGAGTGCCTCGATCATGCGGACCTTGGTCTGAGGGGCGCAGCGAGCAACAACAAGAGGCAGAATGGGGAGGTTATCAATTTCTTGATCAGTTAGTTTGTCAAAGTCGGAGGCAGCCATCACCATGGTGCGGGCGACATCGGCAGCAATCTCAGACATGCGCGTGGGAAGAATGCCGACTTCGAGAGCAATGGCTCGAGCGGTTTCGGGGTGATCACCAGTAAGCATGTGGACGCTGATGCCAGCTTCGTGACACTTGCGGACGGATGGGGCAGATTCGGGGCGCGGAGGATCGTAGAGACCGATGAGGCCGCGGAAGACAAGGTCCTGCTCAAAGTCGCCGCGCTCGAGCTCGGCCTCGTTAGGCTTGACGTGGGGAATATTAGTTCGGCTAGCAAGAGCGAGAACACGAAGACCCAGACGAGCCAGGGCTTCCATGTTGCGCAGGGTGTCTTCCTTGACCTCTTCGGTAAGCTCCTTGATCTCATCGCCGCACTTGTACTGCGGGCAAGAGGTGAGGACGCGCTCGACAGCACCCTTGGTGAAGACGTGCTGCTTGCCAGAGGGCTTGTGCTCAAAAATGACGGACATTTTCTTGACATCAGAATCAAATGGGAATTCGGCGATCTGGGACCACTCAGCACCCTCACCATGGGAGAGGCGGAGACGGTTCCAGTTGAAGCGGGAGGCAAAGACCTGGATGGCAATTTCGGTGGGATCACCACGGGCCTGCCATGCGCCCTCGATCTGCTGGACGCTGGCGAGGTTGGCAAGAGAGGCAACATTGAGATAATCACGGACAGTCTCATCCTTGGTGGGCAGTTCAACAGTGTTTACGGAGTCACCTTCGGAGTTGTCGGAGTTGAAGTTGATATCCTTTGGCTGTTCAGGCTTCAGGCCAATAGTGCCGACCGTGGGGTTGAAAGGCTCGTTGGTGGTGCCGACCGAGAGCGTTCCTCGGCCGGGAATCCAGGCCTTCTTGACAATCATGTTACCCTGAGTGAGGGTTCCAGTCTTGTCCGAGCAGATATCTGTTGGAAAGTTAAGCGGTTGATCTTGGGTGACGGGGATATGATACGCTTACTAGAAACCGCGCCCAGAGCCTCAAGGGACTTGAGGTTGCGTACGATAACGTGACGCTGGACCATGCGCTTAGTACCGGCAGCCATGGTGATGGTGAGGACAACGATAAGAGAGGCGGGGATCATGGAAAGACCGGTGGCGACTGCGTAAATAATGACTTCCTGGCTGTTGTCGAACTTATTGGCGCCGAGGACAATGATTGCGCAGATGATGGCGACTCCAAGAAGAAGGAGAGCAAGCTTAGAGAGCTTGCGCTGGAGGGGAGTACCGACATTGACACCAAGGAAGCGACCGACGGCATCGCTAAAGGTCAGGCCCCAAGCTTGGAGCCAGCGGTGGAAGCTGGTGGAGCCATCCTCGCGACGCTTCTTGGGCTCACGACGGCGGGAGCTTTTACCACGGAGAGCAACGGCGATTTGACCAATCTCAGTGAACATACCAGTGGCAAAGACGACACCAATAGCGCGTCCCTTGGTGACGGTAGAGGACGAATAGGCGACGTTGAGACGGTCACCGGGGCCAGTGTCATTGGGGAACGTGGTGCCGGTCTCCTTGCGGACGGGGAGAGACTCGCCGGTCAGCAGAGCCTCGTTGGTCTCGAAGTTGACAGCCTCGACGAGGCGGATATCGGCAGGGATGGTGTCGCCAGTCTTGAGCTCGACAACGTCACCAGGCACAATCTCGGCCGTGACGACCGTCTGGTTCTTTCCGGAGCGGATGGCCTGGGCGGTGGGGGAGCTGAGCGAGCGCAGAGAGTCCATGGTCTTGGCAGCCTTGAACTCCTGGAGGAACCCGACGACAATGTTGAGGATGATGACGGCGGTAATGACACCGCCTTCAATCCAGGACTTGATAGCAAAAGAGGCAACCATCGCAAGAATGAGGACCTGACACCATGGTTAGCAATTGATCTTCTATTCTCAGATGTCCTTTTGTCCGCGGTTTCGCCATTTCTCTCGTCAATTCGCAAATTTGAAAATTTCTCCATCATGTCAATATCGTCTGTCACTGGCTCGTGGTTGTGGCTGGCTGCCTGGTTGGATCCTTGCTCAGGTTCAACTGCAGCAGTTATTCGGTTAGGTGGGCGGAGGGGCTTCGCCGACACGCCGCCCGCCCATGCGATCAGTCAACCAAACCGTGGCGTTGACGGAACCCACAGTTCGGCTCCGCCGAGAGCGTTGCATACCATCAGGCCATCCAGCCGAGCACGACAAAGGAGACGGAAGATAACAAAGACGGGAATTGTCGAAACCGGGTTCGAAGCGGATTTTCAAGAGAGATGACTTACCAAAGTCAAAGCATTGGCAATCTGACCAATGAAGATCTTGAGCGGCTGAACGCCTTCCTGCTCGCCAAACTCGTTGCGACCATAGTCGTCCAGGCGTTTCTTAGCCTCTTCGGGTGTCAGACCGACCTCATGGTCGACCTTGAGCTCCTTTTCGACGTCGACATAGCTCAGGGCGTGCGCAGGCGCCGACATGGGCTTGTTGGCCTGGCCGGAGACATGCGCCTGCAGGCGCTCCTGCTGCTCCTGCTGGGCGTTTCCTTGACCCATGGTCTCGGATTGTGCTTTGCAAGAAAGCAGGGAAACAATATAAAATGTAAAAAGGCCTTGCTCCGGTTGTTGCAAGTCACTTCGGTGCAGGTGTTTTTGTTCTCTTCCTTCCAAGCTGTTGGTGTAATTGCAGCTTGTTTTGTTCTGGCCGTTTATATCCAGAGCCCAACCAAGCTATTAATGCTCGATGGCAGGGTATTCTCAAAGAAGGTAGAAAAGCGATTGAATATGAGGAAAACAGGATTGAGAAGTGGGAGGGTGTCCAACTTATTAAGACTTCTGGCGCCCGCTGCCCAGGATAGTCGATGGCGACGAGAGGCGTGCGGTACACACTGCATCTGTCGGCTCTAAACTTACAGGTGTGGGTATTTTTGAACCTGGGCAGCGCCAGTGAAAAAAATGAAGCTTGGTATTGTTGAGTGACCAGTTAGGTTGGATTTTAGCGCCTATACAAGCATCAACCTACTCCACGTTTGCACTGGAACGCCCAGTACCTCTGCGATCACATCTACTGTTATTCGTCATTCTCTGTTCAAAACAATATGGAAACTGTGATGGAGCCGCAAGGGGGCTCCCTTTCTCCATTTTGTCTCCAGCATCACAATCACTCTTTTTTTCTCGCCCCTCCCCAGACCGGAGAAGCATGGAGCCTAGATGGGGATGCCTAGACATGGTACAAGAGTCTTGGCAGGATTGCCCCAAAAGTATGGAGCCAAGAGTTGTGTGGCACTGTGTCCCACGAAGAGGAGGTGGTGTGGTGTCATGAATAATGGCAGTCCAATTGCGTACTGTGCGATGCCACTACTGGCGTGGAGAGAGGGGGAAGAAATAAGAAAAGATGCGGTGAAACGGTAGATGAGTTTCTAGGTTAGCCACCCGTTTGATCGCTTTGATAGTAGTTTTGTTCTGGCCCAGGGTCTCAGTTGGTCGCTTCGCATCGTCGGTCTGCTGGCGCAGACGCCACTGCAAACCTGGGGGCGAAGGACAGAGCTTTCTGGGCTATCCTGGGCTTGTTTATTTGGGCGGCAAGCATGTATGCAAGACAACAACGGCACGCAAGCCACTTTTTCGCAACTTTACTGTCTCTGACGTGCCCGATGTCTCACTCTTTATTACAGGCGAGACGAACAAGACGAATTGGGAATAAAAGTTGTATGAGGTGGCTGTCAAAAGTACGGCTCCGTTACGTTTGGACTATGATGTAGACGACTACGGGTAATCTCGATACCCCAAGTATATTCTACGCGACACTTGCCCTGGCAGTCCGTCGCACAAGCAAGTCTCGGTTACGAGTAACTCCGCATATTTTTTTTCTGGGTACGTCTAATCTCTGGTAGCCTCCATTCTGTATGCTGGACGTCCTTCCCACCGTTTCCAGATGTTCCAGAATTTTTTTTTAAGCTTTTGTTTGTAGTGGCGTCGGTGCCGGGTGCTGGTGTGGTCCTGGCTGAAGCAGCCACCGCAGGTAGAAACAAGCCAAGAAATATGGCAGATATCCTGGCATATTTCATACGGTTGAGTGTATTTTCAAGTCAAAATAGAAAGGGTGTCAGCTCTGCTCAGGCATATCCTCGACTCAAGTCCAAGAGCAAGCTGAAGATTCAAATACACCCGCGTGCTTCACATTTGATCCGATGTGGCGCGTTTCGAACATATTTGCATTTATCTATTTTCAGATATAAGCGAGGCGAGAACATGTCTGATGGAGTATACTATCAAAGTACTTCTCAGTTGAGCTTGTAGCAACTGACATCGGAAAGCACCGTATACGCAATAGCAACAAACCTGGCCTCAGCACACCACGGCAGACCGTTAACGGCTCGCGTCGGCTTGTTTTCGTAATTGCAGAGTAGCTTCCTAGTGTCCATTAATGATAATTCTCTAGTGACTAAGATGTTATCGGAAATCTAGTTGTTGAGAACCCAACTGCCACTCCCAAATCGGCTTTCCCGCCATCATCTCGGGCCAGACACCGGCTATAGCGCTTTAAACGTCATAGATAAGGTTAGCTGGCCGCCAATCTCTGCCCCGTGCTATTACCTTACCAGTAGTGACTGGTTAGCCCTAGCAGTGCGATCGTCCGCCACCGTATATGCCTGTGCAGGTTCGTTGCATATTTTTTTTTCTCTGCAGCGCTTGGGCCCCTTCTACGGTTTCGTTGCCATCGGTTAACAGGGAGCAGCCATGTACATCTGCTCACCAACGTATCCAGAACAGTCAAGGCACTGCCAGGAGTTCATCTGTTTTGCTCGCCAAGTAAACAAGAGCTTCATTGGGGCCATTTTGAGAACCGGGCAGATTTGTTTTTGCGAAAGGCAGCTCAGTGGCATTGCGAGTCTTCGCACTGTGACCGAAGGAGGCTGTGTCTGCAGGCCTGAATACTCCCCATGTCGCTGTCGTCTTGGCGATTCCCCGCTTCTGCCCCAGAAGCGGTCTTGGCTCTGTGCCTGCTTTTTGTCTCGGTGATGCGAAGTGTGTGAAAGCCGCTTTCCAAGCTTGGGTGAAGCAGCAACACGCCAAAGATACTAGACACCAATGTGCCAAGCTTTTGCGGAAACTCTTTTCTTCCTGATTCTATAATTCGTTAACGACAGAGGCAAGAGAAATGCCGTCGGTGTAAAACCGCTTCAAAAGCTGGTACGCTGGTTCTCAATAGTCATACGCCCCTAGCTTGGGTTGGTAGTGGTGCATAAGCAATTCTGCAAGCATATTACATCACTTTGCAGGCTAGCATGTCATTGTTGCATCGCCTTTGGTTGGCATCGTGTAGACTTGCCTTTTATAGGCGCCCGGAAGTAGGAAGCCCGCCAACAGGGCTAGTTGTGTATGTGAATCTCGGCTCTACAGGGCTTCTACCCACAAAGGGAAAAAAATATGCATCGCTAATATTGAAGCCTGTTCGTCTTCCGTATTCTCAAAGAAGAACCCCCTCTCTGAGCACGTGTATCTCTACCCTGCGCAGACTGGCCTGGCAGGAGGCTGTCCACGGCTTTGCCCAGGCGCACTAGCGCCTTGGTATGCTCGCCACACTGGAACTCTCGGAACGGGGTGTGCGTCGACTCAGTGCACCCCTCCGCTGTAGACTACTCGCTAGGCGTCGTTAAACCTGCTTCTAGAAGGCTACCATACCATGGGCGCCGCGCTGTCTGTCTACCCACCGTTTTTGTCTATCCAGATGCTGAATAGCCTTCGCCATGCAGATGTCATGAGCTGAGCCAGCACGCCTCGGTGCTACCGCACCGGTCATGAATCGCTGTCTATCTGGTACGATTTATCTGTTCCCACCAGAACTGCAACCCCTCATCCCCACTGTGCTGGGACAAAGGCGATTCCTCTACACACGCACGTCTATTGTCTCGGCGTTTCACGAGCCAAGCCCGTCCAAGACGGTCGTCTGTTGAACAGCAACCAGCGTTATCCCTCTTTATTCAGAAGCCGAGAGTGGTATGACGGGTAAACTGAGGAGCAGACCCGGCAGTCAAGCAATCTCCTGGATCTGCGCAAGCTCCAATAATTCGGAACGCGCCAGTGACAGAGGGGTCCAGCCGCGACAGCGTTGTGATAAACCCTGTTGTAATTACGAGAAATTAAAGTTCTAGACTTCGTCGCGAGTGATATGAGACTGTAGATCGATTGAAAAGCGGATGAAAATGCGGTATACGGCAGTTGACGCTGAGATGGAGCCGGCCAGGTAGCTGGCGGATGCCAAGTCGACCGCTTTGTTTCCGCCGTTGCGTCCCCTCCCTCGAGTCACAACTCTCAGACAGCAACGTGATGCACAGGCTGACCCTGAAAATATCGAACCGGGGTTGTTCTGGGACGCTCCGATCCATGGCAGCGCTTCGGGCTTCTGTGCGCTTCCTGCCATTTATGCTTAAAAATAGACAACCTAGCTACGGTTTCGAATTGCCGACGATAGATTCAAACGCCGAGTCTACCATCCCCTCAACATGCGGGGTCTAAGGGTTGCGTACAAGGATAGAAACGGAAACACAACTGTATCAAGCTGTCAAACTATCCTGCTTAGACCAAACTATGGAATCCAAAGCCTCGGTCGGGATTCGTAAGCCTGGGGACGTTTGTGCCGTCTTTGAAGGGGACTCTTATTAACTGAAATTTTGAGCTCCAAACCCATGTCTCTTTATCTCTGTTGACCGCTCATTGCCTGAATATTTGCTCGAATGAGCACGTTTTCTCTCACGCCGGGGTAGCTGTCCTGACTTGCATTGCTGTCCGTGCCCGTGCCACATGAAGAGAAGAAGTTTTCATAGCCAATGATTTTCATGTATCTAGCCAAGTTGATTACAAAGAAGGCCTGTGTGTCCCTCCTGCGGTCGGTCCGGACCGCATGAAAAGCTGGCCAAGCAGTTGAAGAGATAGATGCCGGCGTCTACGGCCGAAATATACTGAATCATGTACACTGGGCACATACGAGTATTCATCTTGCTCTCTCCAATCCATTTCCTGGCTCAAGCTGCGAAGTTCTAATGGGCAGGTGCAAAATACTTCGTATGGACTCAACCCGCCTGAGGCGACAAGAAGAACCTGAACTGGATCTAAATGGTTAATTGGTCTTGTAGGAGGATATTTGAAAGAAAACAGAAAGAAATAACCACCTTCTATCAAGCGACCGTCCGCCTTTTTCTCAAGATCTTGTGGCCATATTTGAGAGCCATCCCCCGCCAGTGATGCACGAGTTCCAGCGTCATGTTTCCATGCGTCCGCGAAGGCAGGTGTCGTCCACAAGACTCGACTATCAGGCTTTATTACAGACAATTCATAGTCTCATAATATGACTTACAAGATTTACGAGCAGTGTGCTACTGAAAAGTGTGGAGTCATCCAGGAATAAACAATACCTACGATCATTACCTCCACACACATCACATCTACGGGTTGTACAGCGACAAATTCTTACATCTTCACGCTTTTACCCATGATGGTCAACATCACTACTCCCAGTGCCCAAATATCGCCTTGATGCCCTCGCTGTTGGTGCAAGTGAAATTCTGGCGGTCGGTACCAAAGCGAGCCGCCCTCGGTCTTGTGCGCGCCATGCGCTGAAGCCGCGGAGCCAAAATTGGATAGCGCTGCACCGCGCTGATTTGAATCGTGGATAGTCTCTAATTGCACGTTTTGATGCATGTAGCCCTTGGAATCCATGCATGGCAATGCATTGGCGATATGGTATAAAATGGCCATTTGAGTGGCTCGAGGAAACTCGGCGTGTCGAGTCAGTGCATGTGGCGGCAACTCCAGATAAAAGGCATACTTGCGCGCATCAAAGCCTCTCATTTTTACAATATTGTCCTATAATCTTTAATTAGACTTAAAATAGTGTTACAGGTAGTTTTTGTTTCAACATACATGTACCAATTGAGATAAAATGCTGTATTCGTTCTGCCAGGTTTTGGCCGCCGCCTGGGTGGAATCGCCCGAATGGACCACGAGCACCTTGACGAGCGTCTCCGCTGGGTTAAGCCGGCTATGGAAGCCAGCAAATGTTATTTCTGATCCATTGCGACGCGTATCCCCTGTGTGTGTGATTTCGTAAAACGTATTTCCACTGGTCAGGCTACTCCCTCCCGCGATCAGGCGAGCTGTTGCTCCATATCGCAAGTCTGCCAACGAGCCAGACTCTAATGGCACAATTTCCAACTGCGGTTTTTGGTTGTGGAAATAACTTTGATACGACTCTATTTGGCTTATCCCCTACGTGAGGTTGAGAAGTTCGCTCGAAAATAGTAAGTTTATACGCCCGCTTCTCGCGCAGAAAATGAGCCACCAACTGTCCGGGTTCCGTAGAGCGAATCGACAAAGCCCATAACGCAAGCTCAATTCTGATAGGAGAAAAAACAGTGACTTCTATGGTTTGAGCAACTGCAGTCAAGATAACTTGGCCGGAAATAGCTTCGAACAAGCAGCTGTCCTCTGAAGGGATATAATATATTCGGCAATGAATTAGTCTCGGTGCAGCGCGGTTTCTTGAATCGGACGAGGGCTCAGTTACAGTCAGACGCATGTCGTAGTAGACTAGCTTCGGAGTCTGCGCAATGACTTTCAGAATAAAACCGTACGGTAGGACCTTGGCGGCAACACAATCCTGTCCTTGAAGCTGGACTTCCTTGGGCCCAACCATGACAATTCTGGCATCCGGGTGCTCAAGGTGGGCAAAGTCGTCGATATCTCTGAGTAACTCTTTTCTGAATCTTTCAGTATTCGTATTATCGTTGAGGCTCATAGCCGTCTGCGAGAAACGCAAAGAGACAGCTGTCTTCAACAGCGAGGAGCGAGCCACAGAGAGACTTGCACGTTCACCAGCGATTGAGCATTGAAGGCCATTTTCAATGCTGGCTTGGGGGGCAGAATATCGTACAATATCGTTCTTCGCCTGTGTCGTCGGCAAAGAAAGCAGGTTCGGCTCAAAGATAGTTTGCTTGGATTCGCCAGGAGAGGTCTGCCTGAGGTGACGTCGTTTCGGCAAGCGCAAGGGCGGCGTGCTGGATGACGCTTCAATTGTACCCCCTTCGTGAGACTTATTGCGCGGATGATCTTCAGTATGAGACTTTGGAGTGCTATCATCCTCGTTCTGCTCTAATATCACGGCCAGGCGATTTGCGCTGCTCGGCAGGCGTAGCTCAGTCGTCCGGCTGACACGGCGTGGTGATCCTTGAGGGTTCATTTAAGAAGGAAATTGTGCAATGTGAAGATCAGTAGAATATTCACGGGACGCAAGATCTATGAGGAAGAAACATGAAAAAAGACGGGAGTCCATTTTCATCCGCTCTGTAAAGACCAGGTCTACTGTGCTTGGCGGGTGTATTGGGTTCGCGACAGGGAGACGGCACTGCGGGGCAGCCGCTATGCGCGGCTGCCACACCAACGAAAATGAATAGCCTGTGGATTTATTTCAAATTTATGATTGGTTTTATGTTACCCTGTTTTTATAATTTTGCATAATTGGCAATAAATTGTGGCCAACTATAGACCAGCTTGGTTGCCGCCGGGGTGACACAACACCGTGGGCTGTTGTCAGCTGGCTTTAGGGTAGGTTAGGTTGCCCAACGGCTGCGTCATGTTGGTTACACAAACGACATTGCCCAATGTTACCCCTGACAAATTGCGAAGAGGAATCGCACATAGTGGGAAACTCTGTCTAAGAATTCCCTTTTGTCGAAATTGCTGCCCAAGCATCAACACCAAGTATACAAGAGCACCTGTAGAATCACTCATCCGCTTAGGGCAGTTCAACCCGCGCAGCTGCTCTGACTAACATCCCACCGATATATCGGATGTGCGGGCCGCCAGACAGCCCAGATATTGAAACGAACCGCGCGTGGCGGAATGCCGCACGCGATAGCCTCCCAAATCCAAAGCTGCTGCGAAGCCGGTACTGGAAGCGCTACAATAACATCACAATCCCGTTGCAGATCAACGATGAGTTCTACGTGGATGCTATTACGGCGGCCTACCAATTGTTTTCTCGCGCGGAGCTCGAGGCAAGGCTCGAAAAAATTCGCCAGGAGCGTACCAGGGAGCTTGAAGACCTCATTATCGCGATATGGAAGAAGACTCTGGATAGCGGGTCGGCCAACATTAATGATGCCGCCGCCGAGGTTCTCGAGCGTGGATCCTTGGCCAGCATGCTCAAGATGATCTGCGGGTTCGTGTTTGGCTGGGATGGCGATGACGCGACGCCTTTGGAGAGAGATAGACAGCGCAGTTCGAATGCGCGGCCGGGATGGGGAAACTTTGTCCCGGATACCTTGAGCGAGGAGGAATTGAGGCACGTAGACGAGCATTCTGACGAGGACTGGGATCGCTACATGGACGATGATCATTACAGGGTGCGAGAGTGTGAGGACTCGGAGGAGGAGGTGGCCACTTGGCGGTTCAATCGCGCCCACGGAATCGTTGATGATGGCGGGCCAGATGGTTACGAGTACGTGCCCGATAGAGGATGGATTCCCCATGGCCGACACCAAAAAAAATGGTGAGGCGGCCGGCAAGCGCTCAAAGGGCAAATGCAAGGCATCAGGCGCGGCAGCGGGCGCCAGCGCCAACAAAACTACGACGGAGAACCACATACCGGCTTTTTACTATCCACACAGCAATTTCGGCTTCAGATCTGCCTCGGCGGATTGCATATTCGACTACTGCCCCGACGGCGACGACGCACCATACAAAATCCCGCGCGAGGGAAGCGGGAAGGCGCCGCCCATGAACAGCACCGCTGGGTATTCTCACGCGGGCCGTGCGCAAGTAACCAGCATTGAATCCCCTCTAGCGGTCGGTATATTGGATGGTGACCCTATGGACTTTGACATCACGCGGGATGTTACGCGCGATCGAATACCGGCGCGGGCAACTTTGAATCTGCCGCGACTGTGAAAGTGAAAGGCAGGAAGAGGGGGAAAATAAAGAAGATCGTTTCGAGGACTGTTTCGAAGAAGGATGGCAGGCGTATGAGGCTACAAAAGATTTTGAATAGAAAAGAAGGAAAATATCGGTCCTTGTACTCCAACTTACACTTCAAACTCCGTTGTTGACTTGTATACCGGAATTCGCGCTCTCTCGCATTGCCTAATCGGGCAATCGCCTACAAGCGGGAATACCGGAGCGGCAGGCAGATCTTTCAGTCGCCGTGGATGCCTACGTGGTGCGTATCCAACGGTTACATTTTACCGCCACAATCGGTCCATGTCTGCTTTCGTCTTTCCAACTTTTATGGTTCTCTCTAGCTTCAACCCTGATTTCGGCTGGCTCTCACCGCAAATGCTGGACTCGGGCGATGCCACACACGCAGGACCGCCGCCCTATGGATGTCGCCACCATTGCGTGAACAATGCGGGCGCTGTCATTGGTGCATCGGAAAACTCTCGGCCAGAAAGGGAAAAGGCGCGATGCTACCCTACATACAGTATCAAGACAGTGCAGGCACCGTGAAGTTTAGCCGCGATGACCACTGGCGATTGCAGATGGGTAAATAAAATAAAACTTTAGCTTTCCACTTGGCAATTGGAAGAAAATGCAGAGGATACAGTGTTGTAAAAACACTCATTTTGGGACTGTTCGCGTGGCTTGAAGAAACTGCAGCGGCGAGACATGGCGATGAGGCTCTGCGACACTGTGTAAATTTTTCCCACTTCATGCCTGTGTTGTGTGAGCTTCTTACTCTACCCGTTTGTTCAGCTCACCAAACCTCCACAGTCTGCCAAGTCTGTGAGGCCCATCTTTAACCAGCTCATCATTTTCATCATCCGTCTCGCAGCTCTCTCTATTCCACAGCTCTACGTCTTGTGGTTGCGGTTACAGAGAATGGCGGACTCCTTTGACGAGCTCACAGCTCGCTTCCTAAGCTGGTTCAAGCAGCTCCCCGGCGCCACCTTTTCCGATGCTATAGCCATCCAGGACCTGCGCAGCCGCAAAGCCGGCCGCGGCATCGGTACGCATTCCCATACATTCCCATCTTTTCTTTTCTCAGATCGCTAACCCGTCTGCCCGCAGTCGCCCTGCAAGACATTGCGCCGGACACAGTGCTCTTCACCATCCCGCGTGGGAGCATCATCAACGTCGAGACGTCGGCCTGCGCGCGCAGCTCCCCGGGCTCTTCCCCNGACGAGGCGGGGCTGCTGTCGTCCCACGGCGCCGCCGACGATGACGACCCGGCGTCGGCGCAGCTCGACTCGTGGAGCGCGCTCATCCTGGTGCTCCTCTATGAGCACCTGCGAGGGCCGAGCTCCGCCTGGCGGCCGTACCTCGACGTGCTGCCGGGGACCTTTGCCACGCCCATGTTCTGGGCGCCCGAGGAGCTGGGCGCGCTGCAGGCGAGCGCGACGGTCGGCAAGGTCGGCCGGGAGAGCGCCGAGAACATGTTCCGCGGGATCCTGCTGCCCGTGGTGCGCGCCAACGCGGGCGTCTTCGCCGGCAGCGAGGCGCTGAGCGACGAGCAGCTGGTGGCGCTGGCGCACCGCATGGGCAGCACCATCATGGCGTACGCGTTTGACCTCGAGCCCGAGGAGGAGGAGGAGGAGGAGGAAGAAGACGGGTGGGTGGAGGACCGCGACGGCAAGGCCATGATGGGCATGGTGCCGATGGCGGACATTCTCAACGCCGACGCCGAGTTCAACGTATGCCGCCTCAACGAGAAGATTCTTTGAACGACATGGTACTAACGAGCTT
>JANAKD010000011.1:0-88759 GCA_027627215.1 Lecanicillium saksenae | reverse complement strand
TGAGGCGCCGGCAGGCAGACCGACCTCCCAGAGAATAGAACAGACGGTCCACGGGGTCTTGGGGTTCAACTCGGAGCCCTTAAAGACAATAGTATTGCTGGCGGCGAGGGCCCACTGCGGGTAAATGTCCAATTTTCCAGTAATGTGGTTGCGAATGGCGGCTCCGGTGAGTCGTCTGGCCGGCGCTTCGTTCGGTAGTCGAATGAACGCTCGGAGGTCTTCCTTGGCTGGGGCCGTGTGCGATCGTTGTACCGGGCGACTTTGTTGTGGCTCAGTGCCCGTTGTGGTGTTCGGGGCGACCGAGGCGACGATGGTGAGCGCTGGCGCGCAGCACCGTTGGCCACGATGCTGCTGTAGGTCGCGATGGTTGGACATGGTACAGACTTGACGTCACGGAGGGCTTTGATCCCAAAACTGGATGAAGCTGCCTACAAAATGTTCAGCAAAGTGGCGCTGAGGCCCAGAAATAAACTGTTTAAGTGTCTCGTTGAGGGATTTGGCGCAGGCTCTGAACTCCGCGACTGTCGCACCGTAGGCTTTGATCTGTTCATGTTCAAGTTTTTTTACTTGTTCCAACACCGAGACAGGTTCGGAGGTCGTCAGTGATGGGATTTCCAGTGTAGCATAGCGGTGCTGTGCTCCTTCCCTGGTAACTGCAAATGCAATAGGTATTAGGGCGACGAAAGCGTATGCGTCACCCGGGTTAGCCGTCTGGGCGGTGCGTTAATCGGTGAGTTCTCAATCGCCTGACTATGTCACAGGAGCGCAGCAGGTACTCCTCGATTTAAGTTAGCGGGAGTTTGCACCCCGAGATCAAAGGGATCCGAGGCGTTGACAGGTCGGTGGTGGCCAGCGCCATCGCCGCCGTCGAGGCTGCGCAACGCGCCGCCAATCAAATTTGTGTGCAGTGTTAAAAGGATTGGTGTATTAGCCCTACTTTCTTAACATGACCATACCAAGGAAGTAAGATGTAAGATGAGGTTGTCTGAATAGTTTAACTCAGCATGTCCTGTGGCTCCAGGTTAAGTAGTTCGAAGAGACACAATCCATAACTATCGCTCACTCTATGCCACATCCTGTAAAATGAACACACTACACTAACGGTTATTTTAAAGAACAAATATATTAGAAATTGAAAAGGCAGCAAGCCGTCGCCACTCTCAGTTGAGCAATATGTCAGGAATCAGCCGAATCTTAGCTGAGGTTTTTGATTTGAGATTTACTGCCTCCCCTTCCAGATTGGATAAGTCGATATTGAATCTCGCTCTCCTTCCGGCCAGCCGAGCTCTGTGTGCAGGTCCATCGAGTAAGCCTCTGCACGCTTCTTGTACTAAATATACCATGACGAGCTATACTCTAAGCATGAGGGTGGTAGAACTGTCCGCTTATATGGCCAGCTCCGTGGTCTATGCACGGAGGTTTCTTTGTACGTTTCCCAAAACTCCCTCCAGGGTATATCCCGCCGTGTTTACGTACACTCATAAAACGATACTTCAGCAAATAAGGGAGATTTATAGACAAAACAGATCACCAAACAATTCCTGTGGCAGTAAAATGAATAAGAACGAAAAGCAAATTAGCCGCCCGAGTTGCATAAAACGAAAAAGTGGTTGTGCCGTGGTAGGCAAGTAGTTCTCTGCTAGAGAGTTGTGTCCTGAAAAGAAGGGTTTATTCCCACGCCGAATTCTTACTCGTAAGGGACGGGCGAGAAATTAAAAAATCATTGCCCTTATTATACCCTTGCTGAATCGAGCATCTGGGTGTTTTCTCGAAGCGTGCCGAGTGCTGCTGCCCCTGCCTCGACGGGATGGAAACACAGGCTGGATCCGCTCGACCCGCAAGCAGGGTTCGTAAACTACAATACAAAAAGATCCGAGTTCTATAGCGCAGAGTTTCGACTGTGAGTTTCACAGAATCTGTATCGAACCATCTCCTCTCATCACCCGTATCTGTGAGAAGTGATAGCTGGATATCAGTGACAGGCGAATAACCAACCACACGATTTGCGCTTTTCATCTCGAGTCTCGGCCGCTTGGCCGTGAGCGCTTGCTAGGGAGCGGGGTGTGACAAACCAGTATCGCAGGCAGACTAACTGCCGACTCAGTCTCAGCGTAGTTCACTCTCGCAAAGGGATCGAGCGGCGAGTGAATGCAAGGCCACGCACCAAGCAAGCCACCCCCACCCCTTTTTGTAATAGAAGGGTGTTCCAGAGCGGCGCGCCACCCCACCCCAGCTTGCACGACTAAATGAGACGGGAAGGTCTGAGTGACAATAGACTACCCAATGGCGTTGTCCTGCCCACCATCCACGATATTTCTGTTAGCAACCCCGCCGCCTGCCTGACAAAAGAAACCCAGCCCGGTACCAGTATAGAATCTGTTGCCGGTCAATGCCAATTTTCCGAGCAATACAAGCGCAGATGGCAATGTCACTAAAGTTTCTAGCCGAGCATCCTCGGGAGCCGGATGTAGATGCCGAGGTCATTTTCGGGCAGCCGGATTCTGTCGTCCCTAGTGACGGTTTTATTATGGCTGTGAGGCTGGGATGATTTCCGCGTTAGGGTTAAAGGGCCGATGTGTGATGCCGTTAGCGACGACGCTGCTGTGTAATTGGAAAGTTGGATAGAGGGCGGAGTTAACATCGCATAGAGGCCCCAGAGCTCAATAAAGCTGGTCGTAAGTACAATGTTGTAGGTTCTAGTCCGCGCGTTTCTTCGTTTTCTGTATGTCTGCTCTGCATGTCTGCTCTGTATTTCTGCTCTGTATGCTGTCTATACTGGAGATGAGTCAAAGAAGATGAACCCGAGTTCGGATCAGGGTTGCGAAGACTGGTGCTGATGTATATAGATATGCTGTACTACACTTCTGCGTGGTTTATCTGAACTGAGATTCTGTTAACAATATCAAACCATTGCCCACAATAAAAAGAATACCGAGTGAGAAAGGTAACATTTGCGAAATCGGAAAGAACTGGCTAAGATACCTCGGCGGCCTGGACGCAGCTACTGTCCGCCTATACCCCAGGTACAACACCACGGCGTTTGGGCAAAAAAGTGTTTACCACCTCGAGATACATTAGCACACATTTCAGCTACAATTAAATGCGCCTGAGTCCAACTAACCACCGGCCTTGCCTGTCTGTGGCCTTCTCCTTCCCGCCCTGCACTTGCAGCACTATTGTGGGTAGAACACTGACAACAACTAGCATGGCTATGACACCACCTGCACTTCCCTTGCCTGTTGCCTTGAAAAATTGAGGGAACCTATATGACTGTTAAGCAATCGGACTGATCCAGCAATAACAAGGAGGAACTCCAAGACATACCAGAATGGGCCAATGAAGCCCCATATCCCTCGCGCAAATGATATGAATACACCGACACTGGCTGCATCCTCCGGATAGCAGTCCACTGCATAATTGACCAACACAGTCGTCACGATTTGATTACCCGTAGATGCAATACCCGCGCCGACGACTGGGCTCACATTATACACCCTGAGTGTCTGGCTCATGACTAGGAACACTACGATGCCGCAAATCGCCAACGCGTAACCGATATAAGACAGCCACAGCCGCCTCTCCGGAGCCAGCCGTGGCGTTGTGTCATCGCCACCGCCCATCGCATCGTCAGCCCCGCGTGTCATCCAGTAGTTTGATGCCGTCATAGCCAGAGCCTCACCCAATAAGCTTCCGATAATAAGCCCAAGAAACTGCAGACCAAGCGCCTCGGCGCCAAAGCTAAACTTTTCGGCAAAGAGCTGCGGGATCTCGACCGTCATCATAACGTTGCAGAAGAGAAATGTCATGGCGTGCGCGGCGGCTGGTATGGCAACGCGCCAACGGAGGGTGTAGACAAATGGATGAAGAAGCTCGACGATGGTGAAAGGTGTTGGGTCGATGCGACGTAGGGCTAGACGGTGTGGGATTCGTGCTGATGCTGCGCCCGGAAGACCGCGGATATATCTGGTTTCGGAGCCGAATATCAGGTACAATAGGAATTGAACAATATTAGCCTATAAAACATATGGTCAGCAAAAGATGATTTCTACAATCTTTACGATCTTTACATATAACAAAAGATACGGCTAGACTCACAATAGCTAGAGTCCAAAAGATCCACTGATATCCCACCCGCTCCACAGCGAAGCTAAAGAGAAACGGCGCAAAAGGAACACCGACGGTAATCATCAGCGTCCAGGCGCCGATATACTGCGCCCGCTCGCCTGCAAAGAACATCTCCCCTATAGTGCCCGCGCCCAGTGCCGCTGCAGGGGAGATGAAAAGTGCGCCGAGCGCTCGGCAAGCTGCAAGTTGCCCGTAGTTGGTGCTGCAGGCACTGCCCACATTCGCAGCGATGCTGCCCAGCAATGCCAGGAAATAGATGGAGAAGTGGCCGTAACGCTTGGCGAGAGGATGCCAGAAGAGGGGCGCGCCACCGAGGATGGCAATTTGGAGCGATGTCATGTAGGACGCAGCCTGGATGGAAACATCTAAACGCTCGGAAATGTCCTTGAAGGCGGGGATGACAGATGATGCAGTGAAGGTGCAAATACAGGCGTGAAATATAACTAATAGTGTGTTTGCCAGTTTCTAGTAAAATTATCTCCGTTAGTGGCATTTTCTTGTAAATATAATCTATTATTCAGATCTAGCTAGATATTAGTTTACTTGCCTTGCGCTGCGGCCAGTTGAGAGGGTCTGCCAGCGTAGGATCGGGCAACGGCTGTAGATTAGCTGTGCCGTGTCGATCGACCAAAAACCTAAAGTGAGCTGGGGAAAGGCCTTCGTTGCCTTCCACATATACAATACCGTTTTGCACGTTTTCCATCGTAACGTTTATATCAGAAAACCTTATTACTCTGTGGGATTTCTGTTGCGGACAGCTGGTACTGTATCCTATTATAATAACACAAGGGAAGGAGTAAAAGAAGACTAGAGATGCAGTTATTATATCTTATAGATAAGAAAGCTCTTGTCTGTAATTTGATGTTTCAGTGGCATGGCCGAGACCTGAGGTCCTTATATGGCGTAGGATTAGTGCTCTATTTGGCTGTAATGAGAGAAGAGCACTTTTTCTTTTCTCCTCGGTAAAGATCTTACGGGGCTAGTATCGATTTCCCCATATTCACCTGGTACTCAATATTCTAAATTAGTTAGTGTATGGGGGCTTTATAATTACGGCGTTCATTTTTCTTTCAGGAGCTAGGTAGGTGTGGCTTTAAAGAAGGAAATAGGCCCCAGAAACCTGACTCAGACAGTTTGCTCTAGGCGGGTAGGTAACTTCTCCACACCGCTTGCATGGATTGCGACCCCAGGTATCTGTGTTCAACGGCATCATGGCCGGTTGTTATAAAGGACCTCAAGAAGAGTTCTAGAGGATCTCTCTTATTTTTATTTGTTAATTCTTCCTCTTTGCTGTAAGATCATTACATAGATAAAAGAAACATTCCTAAACGGTTATATAAGGACTCAATACTGCATCGACTTTTTTAGACATGACAAACTGACCAGAATCAGCAGGTAGACTTGATACTCATGACAAAACCCTAAACCAGCTACCACTTAATCAATCAAGTAATATCATGCCATGATCATACGACGTAGCGACCCCGCAGAGAGAGAGCTTACACTTACCCCGCAAAGGGTTTTGTCCCCGTCCCCCACCACGAAAACCGGCGACTCTTGTAAACCTTTTCGCAATCTTGGCCCTTGAGCTGATATGCTGGATGGTGGCTTGTTTACGTTCAAGGGGAGCGTGTGAAGGGGCAGCCAGCTAGAGCAGTCCAACGCGACTCCAACTCAGCCAATCACGTGTATCGTTGATTAGTTTGCAGATAACTAGCTCAATTCTGCCTCTTGTTAGTTGAGGTTTGAGCGGCATATGGCCACTGCACCNAAAAAAAAAAGAAAAAGAAAATCACCCTCACTACATCGCCTATCATTTGGTAACGCATAGTACTCGTCGCGTTGTGTGGCTGGATTAAACTTCCCAAAACACACAGCATCTCTCCTATCGGCAAATCGTTAGCCTCGGTTCTAGTTATCGGGAGTTAACGTGCGGTCATTATTGCGACCGTTGAGTAAGGCAGACAACCCTCGACGCGATTCAACGCATCAGTCCAAGGGTTGTACAGCACCGCAACAAGACCGGTGAAGTTATTCCAGAGTCTTGGCAAGGATGTCAAAACCTTGGCAATTCATGGTTCGGGTAGCCTGACCTCCTTCCGAATATGCACATTCTTGCACTACCTATCAAAGTACTTTTATTTAGGAGCGTATAACAGTGGCGGCGCAATAACTAGTATGCATAGATTGGTTCTTAGATTGGATCTTCGTTCGTAACTCTTATATTAGCCAGTCGATATATAATTTCCCCCATTGAACCCATTGAAAGAGCAATTCTGCAGTGCACGTCCAATTGTTGAGTGAATTTGGGTATTCATAGCCAAAATGACTTCTATTATTCCATTGACCCATTTAGTGAACGTATTATCTATTCCCCGAGCTCTTACGTCTGTTGGGGCTCTTTAATTTTCTTGCTATTGTCTGTCTGCGTAATCTTAGGTGGTACGAAGGCCGCAATGCCTTGAACGAATGCATCTGGGACTGGCTGTGTATGCTTGCTCTTCAATGATATACTCGCGTATATTTCGGAATGATGTTTGGTGTGTAGAATCCATTCAAATTGGCCAGACGCGTCCTGTCGCATATCAATCAGATCAATCTGAACTCTTTCCTAGGCGCGGCTAGTGATAATAGCAGCTGGTGAGGCCATTGTTGCGGTTGGCCTATTTAAATCAAAGTTCTTGCCTTACCTGAGTATAAACCGAACCTTTTGGTGTTCGACCTCATAGTCATCTTTTTGCATTGCATCTCAAGCTTCATTTAGCCAGTATGAAGAGGTTGTGGATGCTTAGTAGACGCTTATTAGCCATAGGATCAAACGCCTCACTCTCTTGCGCGACATATCGAGAGCTGTGTCCCCATTCTCATCTACGAAGCTCGGATCCGCCTTGGCCTGTAGTAGGATAGCCACAGTCTTCTCATAGCCGAAATAAGACGGCCAGAATAGCGGTGATCTGCGAGAAACTGACAGCGAGTTGACGTCCACGCCCGACTGTTGCGCCAGAGTCCCAACGACGGCATTGTGTCCCTGACTTGCTGCAATCCATAAAGGTGTTCGTCCGTGCAGATCTTTCAAGTCTGGCCTCGCACCTTCCTGTAAAAGCTGCTCGATACAAATTGCGTCTCCAATCCTTGCCGCATTATAAAATTTCGCGATGCGGCGGTGGTCGTCAGTAACAGAGATAGGGTCGCCATGTTGAGATATTACGTCCAAAACACCATCTTGGCCACAGGTTGCCGCTGCGAGTAACACCATTTCCGTAGCAGCAGCAACAGTATCTTCTCTAGAATGTGCAATGAGAAGTTGCAGTATTTGATGGCCATACTTCTCATTCTCTGCCGCAACCTTCACCACATCCTCCGTGATTGTGATCTCACTTCCTCGCTGCTCGAGAAGAAACCCAATCACTTCCTTGCCATTCTCCCAATTTCCCGCCGCAGCTCTCACCACCTCCTCTGTAATCGTGATCTCGCTTCCTCGCTGCTCGAGAAGRAGTSYCATCACTTCCTTGCCACTCCCCCCATTTTCCGCTGCAGCTTTCACCACCTCCTCTGTGATTGTGACCTCGCTTCCTCGCTGCTCGAGAAGAAGCCCCATCACTTCCTTGCCATCCCCCAAATTTCCCGCCGCCAGCACTGTTGAATTTCTAGTCATCACAGATCCCAGAGCCAATAACATACCTATAACAGTCATATATCCCCCTCTAATCGCATAGTCAAGCGGCGTCTCATCTGAGCCATCCTTAACATCGATTAATCTACCTGCTTCGCCATATTGATCCTGTGAGTGAGATATATACTCTACTATAGCAGGGATACCCCATCGCGCGGCTACATGCAAAATAGAGAATTGAAGTGGAAGTGGGTTGGTAATTCTGTCAATACCAGTACGATATGCTGTGAGCCAGGACTCCCGACACGGCGAAGTAGTGTTGAAAAATTCCGCTTGTGTAGCCAAGACGGCGAATCTAGACTGCGCCATGCGCGCATGGTTGGTCCACTCGCGAGTTGCATAGTCTGAAAAGTGGTGAAAAGTTTGCTGCGTATTATCAAACTCTTTGATAAAGTGATCGACACAGCGATAAGCAAGGTCGGCATGTGCTTGGAGCTCGCTGAAACGAGCCTTCTCGCCAGCTTTCAGCAGATAATCTTTCACAGACTGATGCAACAAGAGAACCGTTTCATCCTGAATGACAACCATCAGACGACAGGACTCTATGTACTCACACATAAACTGGATACGGGTCTCTGTGTCATCTTCATCTTGACGTAATCGGCAGGCCTCAGAGAGCTCTAACAGGGTTAAAGGCCGCTGAGACACAGCAACGAAACTCAGGACGAGTCGAATCGTCCCCTTTTCCTTCTCTTTCTCAAGTGCCGCGCTGAAAAGCTTCTCGTAAAGAGCATGAAGGCCACTAGGCATTGCCTCTAAGCATGAGATCGCGTCCTTGGAGGGCGTATCTTCGAGCTCGGCGCAGGCTATGCCGACCCAGAGAAATGTTCCCTCAGCCTTGTCTCTAAGGATTTCAGTAACGCGTCGTTTAATCTTTTCTGTGTATTTGAGCTGTGACACTCTTTCCTTGATACATCGATCAATGTCCTGCTTGATGGCAGGAAAGGAAGCTAGGTCTTTATGTGTGAAAATTTCCAAGTGTTTGCGGATCTCTGGATACGGGCGACTGGTGACCAGGATTCGGACATTTGGCGGAGCGTTGGGGCTATGAAATGTGTTTCGCAACTGCCGGAGCAGCGTCTTTTGCGATTCATCATCGCATTCGTCCAAGGCGTCAATAACACAATATTTTCGACCGGTGTTCATGTCTGCCGCCGCCGATATAAAGATCGTCCAGAGAGCGTCGAAAGATTCGAACAATTTTTCCTTTCGCTCATTATACTTTGGTAAGACGTAGCCGAGGAGCTCTGGGTGCTGCTGCAGGAGTTGAAGAAGAAGACCTCTGACGACAGAGGTAGCTGTCCTTCGAGTAACGAAAGCTGAGTCGCAGAAAAAATACGCCAGCGTATTCCCGTCCGTGGCAGAGAACCCTGTTGACAACTCGTCGGTAAGGAATATCGCCATCGTCGACTTCCCCGTTCCCGGGTTGCCATGGAGCCATAGAACTTGGGTTGCGTGAATCTCGGAGTTCTGGTTGTGACTCGGCCCAAGCCAGGCAGTCAGATCCTCCGTGCCAAGTATCCACTCGCAGGTGCCAGCAGCGCGGTCCCCTTTCTTGCGTTTCAGAGCCGTCTTGTCCTCGAGCGGGTCGGTCACAAATAGATCATGAAGACATGCTTCAGCTTTCGGGTTGTATTGAAGTGCGACTTTGGTGCACTGTTAGCAAGGCTCATAGAATATAGGCATTGGTCGGGCGACGGCTGCGCTTACCATGATTGTCAGTAATGATTTCCCTTTCTGTCCGACTCGGTCAGCATGCGACTAGACTACGTGGCAAGAATACGCACTTTCAAACCGGCGCCGAACGACGTCGCTCGCTCGGCGGCACATCTCGGAGATCGCATCGGACACCCTTTCGAAGGCAGGGTCGGTTGGGCCGTAATACTTATTGATCTTCAGGTGATCCTTGTCGAGTGCATACCTGTCGAGGCCTGGGATGCAAGCCGACGTCTCGTCGACGACCTGGGGAAGTTAGTACCAGGTGCCAGGTGTCAGCGTCCTTCAAGCGTTCACACACGATTCCTTTGGCCACTCCAGTAATTCCGAGGCGCCGCCCATAGTCCGTCTCGCGGAGCTCGCTGAAACAGGCGACCGCCGTCGACAGTTTGTTGCGCAGCGTGCAGAACCGATGCAGTCTGTCTCGTAGCGCCGGCTCGTCAAACCCTAGCTCCCTCGTAATGCCGCGGTGTGAGCCTGCTGGTCCCAGTAGCTGCGCGAGAGCATCGGCGAGAGGCTGCCACTTCGAGCCTCGAAAAGGCGTGCCCAGGAACACAAGACCAGCAATGGCCTTTTGTAGTGACTCGTATCTGCTGTCGTCGTTCGCATACAGGAAGGCCTACAAACCGGAGATTAGCCAGAGCGTTAGAAAACGGCGGGAGCACCAGCAAACCTGTAAGATCACATTTCCGCCTAGACTGTGGCCGATCAAGAGGAGCGGTCGGCTCAGGTGGCTGGCGCGGAATGAGTGAAGGCTGTGGACGAGCTCCTCTCCGCAGAGCTGAAGGCGCGTCTTTGGAGCGTCTATGTGCCAGGTCGACTCGTATCGATACACTATAATTCTGGCCTTGGGTATCTTCGCCGGTAGCATATCAGGGTCTCGAAGCCAGTTGACATGCCTCTCGCCGTCCTTGCATATCCAAGACCAGTCAGCGTCTGACCCAAGGCCATGCACGGCAACGATGCTGCTGTGATTAGACCAACATTCCTGAAAACAGGTTCAAAAACGTACTCGACCTCGGCATCGTCGGCGGCGTCGCGTGTCTGCTCAGGGTATACTATCGCAAGACGCTTCCGGGTCTGATCCTACACGGTATTACTATCGGCTTTATTCATGGTCCAGACGACAAAGACAAACCTTTGTTCTCTCTCCCGGTGCGTCATCAGTGGGATGGTCCTGCACAAGCCGAGTCTTCTGTCGTAGTTTCTTTGAATGTCCAGCTCTCACCGTCAACACCAGGTAGACCGTGGCCACAACGCTCGCCACAAAGGTGAGCAGCCACGCGTGCGGCCACTCCATGTCAGCCAGATGCTGAGGAGTAAGATGTCGTGGGTGGGCCGGCGAGGCTGGTTGGTGGCAAGACTAATGAAACTTTTACTTCTCAACAGCAACGATTGAGTTGGGTGTGAAAGTGCGATGCGGTACATGCAAGACCGCGTGGAAGAAAGAAGTTACACGCTTTCAGGAGGTGGAAGAAGGGCGAACAAATGCAGTAGTCAGGGCCGACAGTTGGGACGCCTGCTTGTCTGGGCGTTTCCCCGCCCCAGTGCCGCAAGGTGCAGGCTCAGCTGTGCCGCATCAAGGTTTGCACAGCGCCTTCTGTTGTTGCATTCGTTTTGCTGATCATTCTCGACGTGGTTATAAAAGTGATCGCGACGGCTGCTCTGTTTCGCTCAGATGCTACGTGGACGAATAGGCATGCTCATATACGCGCCGGAGGATCATCCTGCATAGTACAGCGTGCACCCATTCAGCCGGCTAGTTGTAATTGTACGCAGCCTTGATGTGGCTGTGAAATTGTGGTTGGTCGATCAGCGCCACCATTACGGGCGACATTCATTACGAGGATCCTGCGCAATAGTACAGCTTCCTCCATAATCCAGTGAAATACTTAGAATGGAAAGTTGATATTAATACTAGGAACGGCTGTTTAATTCGGCTCGTACTCCCTCGCCCCAGCGTTGCAGGCTCCACTGAGAGACCCACCACGACCATCTGCCTCCCAGACACGAGATAGCATGTTCCCGCCAGGCTCGCCACTTGACTTGAGATCTCGAAATACGGCAGGTCCAAAACATTCGGATCATACATTATCTACCAAAAATTTGCTTCGTGACCATTGTTTAAATCAGACAACATAATTGCAGGTAGAGAAGAAGAAAAAAAAAAACGCGCCTATTTTGTGCAGAACCAGCTTCAGCCCCTACTCTTTATCTGCTAGCGGTCGCGTGTGCTGCAACAGGCGGTTATTAGTGGGTGTCATGCTGGGGACAGGCGCTTTAGCTCAGCGGGCCGAAGAAAACCCACTCACGAACACCGTTTTTTAGCTGTCAAAGCACCCACTAACTTTAGCTGTTGCGCATAATGGTGTACAATTTTATGCCGGAGCACCCAGGGTACCGCTCTCGCGTGTGCTTGCACATGGCTCTGTCTTCATGTCGCGGTACGAGACAGGGTGCTGGACACCTCCAGAAAGTACATCGGTCGCGGCATCCCAGCTCCTGTCGAGCGCGACGCGCCAGCCTCCCCGGAGCGAGATGACAGCGGCGCACCGTTGCATGGGTCTTCTGTCGAGGTGGACGTGACCGAGGCTTCCCGTCGTCAGTGCCGCGGCCGAAGACGCAACGAACTCGGGTGGTAACCTAAACACAGTGGCTCTTCTCCTTACTAATCTAATTTTGGCCCAATCCCGGACAACGTGANCCTCGCTGCGGGCCGCAGCGCTGCACGCACCCACCCGCCTGTGAAGCCTGGAAAGCTGTTGATTCCGTTGGGGTGAAACTTGCTCCGCTAACCACATTCCGGTGAAATATGCAGTTCGAGAGGTTCGGCCAACTACCAGCAGAGCTGAGGCATAAAATAGGGAAGCTGGCGGCTCCATCCACTTTCCGTATCGATGTTGAGTTGCGGAAATCTGGAAGCGTGATGAACTGCGCTTTCACAGTTACCAGAGTCACGCGCAGTGTTTTGGCCTGCAGAGAGGCAAAAGGAGTGATAGAAAAAGAGATGGAGAATGCGGAAACCTTCAAAGGAGTCTGCGGTGAGATGAGACCAGCCGACTCAACGACGACATGGAAAATCACGCGTGCACCCGATATCAGACTGCAACCAGATCACGACACGATCTATGTCAAAGGTTTTCCATCCAAAGTGCCATTCGAGGTGCTTAGCTTCGCCTACCCTGCCCTTTGCCAAACTACGATTGCGATAGCTGTCTCTACCTGGAACCCGTTGGACGCGAAACACCGATTGACAGAGGTACCACAGCAATTATGCAATTTTTTTCCGCGTCCGAGGGCCGTCACGCTTGTCATCATAACGGGTATCGAAAAGAGGACTGCGGCCTTGGAGGAGGCGAGAGAGCAGCTCCAACAAGATTTTGCCTCCACATCCATCTTCCACGACAAGTTTATGCGACTGCGCTACGCGAAAAGTTTTGCCGAGCTTCGAAACATTCCACTGTATATCAGCAGTTGCCAGTGGAAAGACATCACAAAACCTACCCTGGACAAGACCGAATTCTCCGACTCGTTTTGGTTTTTGCGGTGCAAACCTGAGGCCGAGATTTCGGCCGCCAACATTCCGCTGCAAGACCGTACTATGCTTAGCTTATCAATGCGTGATCAGATGTTTTGGCAAGTTAGTATGAAAATGATATAAAAGTTACCTACTGCTGTTGCTACGCTAAGAACCTGGTGTATGCCCGCAGAAGCTGAGCGGCTTGATGACGGCCACAAGCAAGGTAGGTCTGAATCGTCCATTCACTCTTGTCTATGGTCAACATATATGCCGTCGTGGCACTGTATATTCACCGTCTGCATAATAGGGCGACATGCCACCGAGGGCGGCATGCTCGCTCCGAACGGACAGTGTAGCTCCATCGCAAAAAAGGGTCAATTCCTCCAGCAACTTGCGCCCATATATCGCCATCGCCTCATATCCCTCGACTAGCAAAAATAGGACCATCATCTAGAGCGACCTAGGGCATGAGCTTTGTCTTCGTTCATATTTCGTAGTCCACATGGGCGCCTTTCCCGCCTCATGCCACAAACCGCCATCAGCGGTATCCGCCCTTCCGTACGTGTCGGTCGTGAAACTTCCGCTCCATTTTCTGGAGTCGCCTTGCGCGTATCCAGTGAGTCGAGCACTTTGGACGACATCCCGAGCAGCTCATCGCCAGAAAACCACAACCCTCCAGTGTCACCATCGGTGAGTGTCTTGACTGCCGCCAATTGAAGTTGGTCAATTTCTGCTTTAACCTCTTTCAGTCTATTACGAGCCTCCTCATTCTGTAGCGTCGCGCCTGAGCGCTCCAACGTATTACTGCCTTTGCGAGTCCGCCGTAAAACAGTATCACAGGCGACAGCATGACGTCCGCAGCGGATGCTACTGGCGATTCGGAAGCTGAACCATGCCAGCTCGCCAATGAAGATTACACGGTCGGCTGGATCTGTGCTCTGACGACCGAAGACAGGATGGTAGGCAGACCGCTGCCCTTTCTTCTAGCCAGGCAGCATTGACTCCGCAACACCACAGCGGGCTGAAACGCGTCCGCGCGTAGGGAAGGTCGCAATCGAACCGCACTGGTGCCTAAGCAACCCCATAAACTCGACCTCTCTGATTGGGCAGTAGGAATTACGCCAGAGTGAGTTAAGAGAACAGCGTCGATACAGCTTGAGAAATAACAAAACAAGAGATTTTTAGTGGAATTTTCTCTTTTTTTTAGTTAAAAAGAAAAGAGTACTTCTGACTCTACAAGCCCTCCTAGTAAATTGCAAGGGCCCTAGTAAAATGCATAATTTGGAGACTTTGTGCAAGAAATACACTTAGAATAACAGAGCAACAGTTATCTGGCCCTCATTATCCTCGTCATTTTTTCCCCACCCGCAACATTCGTCGCACGATAGCCGTAGATCCAACTTATTGGCCTCTTTTCTGGTCTGCCCTATGCCCACGTCCAAAGCCGCCGGTGTCGTCTGCATACAGGTCGCACACTTGTCACTCCCCAACTCCAACGAACCCGTTCTGCACTCGTCGTGGACTACATGGCCTTTAACAATATCAGTTAGTTGAATCTCATGGCAGGATTGTCTTGTACAGTGTATTCACTGACCACAATGAGTTGCAATTATGGGCTTCTTATCGCTGAATTCTTCGAGACAGCACGGGCAGGTGGCCGACACACTGTCGAGGCGTAACCCGCGGTCTGTCCAATGGCACATATCGCAGCTCTCGCGTTTGCCGCAGCAGCTCGGATTGCATTCGCTGCAATAGATCTAAAATGTCGGGATCTTGTAAGCTTGGGCAACTGGAGTGGCAGGAGGGAGTATCAACGCACGCTACCGCATTTAAAAAGCGTCGCCAAACCAACAACCAGCGTCGAACACCCAGCACAACGGAAATTACCGTATACATTTGGGCTTGCGGGCGTAGAGGAAAGTGTTTCGGTTTTGTCTTCAGCGTTCGACTGGGTAACCTCAGTCACGACAACAGATGGCAAGCAGCCCATGCTTGGTAAGTAAGGCTAAGAGCGTGGGAAAATGAGGAGTACAGAACCCAGCATAGCGACGGGCTTTTATCACTTTTCGTGCCGCCCGAGAGCTAGGCAGCAGCCCGGAGAGCGGTCAGACACCGCAGCCACAAGTGGCAGCAAGCCCTTGCCTAGACAGTACCCCTACTCAGGGGTTGTGTTGCCAAGCTCGAATCCAACCACTGCTGAATGAGGTCGTGTGTTCGTAGCTGCGACCTGACGCGTTGGGGTGGATGGCCTAAAACCCATGGCGCTGGCTTCACGCAATCAAGATTGAGTGTGCCCGTTCAACTGAAAGCTGCACGGAGTCGGAAGAGTCGTCGGTTACTGTATTAAAGTAGCTTTCATGGTGATTGTACCGACTGCGGGGATAACTTTCCCCCCTGCTCTTCACGGGGGTTGGCAGCTCGTTGCATGTGCCTCAGAAGAACAATCAGCGAGATTACAAGTACACTAGGCATTCTAGTTTTGTCAGAGCGCGTAGGTTTCTAGCCATTTGCTTGTCTCCAATAGTTCTTCTGTGCGCCCAGTAGGCTGTACCATCGGGATGCAAGATCAAATACGTCGGACCCCATTTCTCCAGGATCGGCCTCGTAGTTGAATCCTGCATGTTCTCCCCGGTTTCGTTCTTTCGCATTTTGTTTCCAGTATGATTTGGATTTTGTTTGTTGTTCGACGGGCCGTTCGAGGGCGTCGCGCGCCGCATCTGTTCCTCTGGTGACGGCTCACTATCGTCCCTCCAGTAATCATTAGAACCGTTGTTACGGCCATCACTTAGCCATCTGCCGAATGCATGCCTTTGGCTCCATAAGTGCTGCGAATCGTGGAAACTCTGGTTGAAACTGATTGCATTAGTTGCTGGGCCGGACTTAGTAGGAACGGGGACAAACCGCATGGCATGGTCACACAAACCGTCTTCACAACTTTCCACACAAGCCATGTTGTCCACTTAATCGGTGGCCTGCTTGTCATTAGCAAGCCGAGAAACAGCAGCAGTAAACCACTTTATAGTTGGTCATGACTATGGAAAAGAGCTCACAGGCTTGCTATCCGGCTAGTATACCTAAACATCTTGCATCGACTAGCCGCATCAGAAGCATGCTCTATCCAAGAGCATAACTGGACCAAGGCAACTTCCCACCCTTTCGCCCCTCCTCGGTTCGCTACGAGGACTACGTAGCTTGCAATAGTAATTATGTATTGTGATATTAGCAAAAAAAAGTTACTTGATTAATACATAGGCGTATCTAGGCCTGTCATATGCTTAGTGCATACATCCTACCCTCATTTTTTATATAGCTTGCCGCACACTATAGCTTTTGCGAGATCATGGTCTGCCTGGCCCTCAAATCTCAGATACCAATATTCATCCCAGTCCATGCAGGTGCTTGAAATTTCGGTAGACACGTTTTTCTCCTTCTTCCCATCAAATGCGTCTCCTAAAAGAAACGACATGAACTTCTCAGCCTGACTGGATCGAATAGGCCAAGCCCTCATAGCCTTATCTAACGCTCGTGTCAGGGAGTCGATTGTCGCACGCGAAACATCGTTGGTCTCACAATTTAAAAATTCATGGATAGAGCACCGAGCATGTTTATCTTTGCACATCGCGAAGGAGGCAACAACATACAATACTAGCTCAGCCGGCGATTGGCGCTCTAGGATCTTTTTCCGGAGACGATTCCGTAGGGGGTCCAAGTTTGCCTCGAGAAGCCCTAGCTGAGCGCTTTGAAAACGTTGAAAGATGATGAAGAGGGCTTCGTAATCATCATTCAGGGACAAATTAAACTCATGCGCAATGGTAGCGGCGAATGCGGTAAAATGCTGCGCATCCCGATAGGTGATGTTATACTGCAATCCCCAAGGCAGCCTCTCACGAGTGCGAATAGGTAGATAGTCCGGCCGCACAAGCTGACGAAGCTGATCCATGTTCTGATCTTGCGACAAGATTTTGCATTTTCCAGTGAGATTTGTGACCTCATCGATCTTCACACAGGTTGCATCAGAGTCGATACCCAGAATAGATAGGTATGTCTGTCGGTTTTGCTGAAGTGTGCGAGTATCATCCAAAAGCTGGTGCTGCCGGTGGTTTTTCACGGCTCTAGCCAGCTCAAACACGCATGAAATCAATGCAACCTGGTGCTCCCGCGTGCGATCGTCAAAACAATGTTGCAAATTGCACAGGTTAGATAATCGTTGTCGTACTAGGCGAATTATATCGCCCTCATCGTAATCAAAGAGCTTCTCTAAGCTCTTTGCGTCTCTTGTACTCGTGACACAGATCAGTATCAGAGCTTGGCTGAACTTCGTCCGATCTGACCCTAGCAGCTATTTAATGTTAGCGGTGATTGTTTATACGTTGTAATTATGGTACCTCTAAGTCGTCAATAGCTCGTTGAATGTGCTTAGTGGTGGGAGTCGCCCGTGTCCGTATCGCCAGGCCTGACATCTTGGTAGCTGTGTTGCTTCGACTGTGAAAAGGAGAAATCGTATCTAAGGGTAGACAATCGCTTATATAGAGACAAGACTAACAGCGAGAGCGAAGCTGTACTCAATCACGCCAATGAGTCGCATCGTATGGAGCGGTGTGATGTTTGCTTTTGACCTCGTTTTATCTACAAGGACAGGTTTATGACTATATAGCTGTACTTCATCCAAGACTTTCTCCATACAGCTTCTAGTTCGACATCTATTAAAGCTGCGTATCTTTTAGATGAGCCGAGATTAATAGATATCCCGAGCCGTTTGGAGGTGGTTAAATTACGTTGGAATCTGTCCACAATGCGATGGTGCTGGGAGGAGTTGCTACCTAAATTCATACCGCAATTGCAAGACAAGAAACATGTACTGGGTGCAGTGGCTGGCTCATTACTACTACTCTGCACTACCAGGGTAGAGAATATCGCTTTGAGAGTATGGCGGCAGATTTGAATTCATTTTGCCGCAAGACTCTGTGCGGGCTCAGTGAATGTGATGGCTCAAACGCCTCCGCACAATGCGGGCGCGGAGATTGTTGCGAGACATGGTACATCGGAGCTCGCGCTAACTCAATCATTGAAAAAGTCCAGTGCGGCATTGGACTTTTGCAATATTTGGGTTAGCGCAATTCAGCAGTGGCGTCCCTAGCGTTATTCTTACCCCGCAAAGCTCCCACGACTCTTCTCCAGGCTTCCCATCTTCATACCATTTACCACAGCTGTAATGCGCAAAGCCAAGACGAAATCTCCTCACTATGAAAAGCACTGCAGCGCGGGTAAGCTGACGATTCAGGAGCTCCGGTGTTTATTACAACCATACAAGGACGATGATAACGCGGATGTGATCCTCAGCGACGAGGGGAATCAGCAAACTCTTCGAAGATGGTACCGGTCGCTCTCAACTAACTTCGCTCGGAAACGAGGGAGGAAGTTGGCTGTTATTAATGCTACAGCAATCAAGTCAATCGAACGTTCACAGCTGCAGTTAAACGACTCAACTCTCGACCGGTTTCGCCTGTGGAGTGAGAATCCACAGGCCTTCTGGTCGCCAACGGCGGACGAGTGGCACTTGAAGCAACGGCCATGCAACTCACCGGGAACATACCGCAAATTCTTCACGGTTTCCGCCATCAATCTCTACAAAGAATATTCAGCTTGCAAGACCTTATGGAGGTTCACAACGGCTGCTTTGTACCTGCATTTTCGCCGTTGGAAGCCTGAAATACAATCTATAAGAACGGCTCATATCCAGGATTTTTCGAGGTTCATGGGATGTGAGGCCTCTGACGACGAGACTGCAGCCCTTCTTGCCGTCACTAAAGCTGGACAGCGCCGAATTTCGTTCTGTCAGCTTCTGGCAACTCGTGTCACTGCCCAATCACGCCTCAGTGACCGACCACACGATGAAGATGCAACCAGAAACGCTGCAAACGAAGATGACTACTACAGACGCGCTCTTGGGATACTTTTTTACGAAAATATACCTGATTCTATGTATGTGTTTATATGTCAGGCCTAGGCATAAGCTAATTGTAATAGATTCGACACAGACCAAGGCCTTTTCCAAAAAGACCAAGATGCGATCATACGGCACCTCCATTCTATCCAAATTACGAGTCCTCCGACGCAATATGACACCTGCCACTTGGCGAATAAGTTACTCGACTATCAAAACGCATTGGTTTGGCCCGACGAAAATGACCATTGCGTAGGCCAAATTTTCACGCGAAACGGGATCATATTGGAACAGGGCCAACGACAAATTACTCCCATGGAGGCGGCCGGGATGTTGGAGTCCCTCGCTGCCAGTCAGTCCTCGAACACATGCCATCATGCCTCGCAGATGCAGCCTACCCATGCATCAGCTCGTACCCAACCTTCTACGCCTTTGGTGTCGGATAGCCAGGGAATAGCCTCGAACCCAGCTGACAACTTGGCATTTCCTGCTCGTGAAGATGCCTTCAATGCGAGGGTTTTACCAACTACCAACTCTACTCCGCGGGGGGAGACCGTTAGGTTCAACAGAACACCCTTTGCTGGTATCATGCCTCCCGTTAGATGCCAGACTGGTGTCCCTGTGAATCCTGACTCTCTCATCGGTCTCCCTCCCCAGAATGTGTATCAGTCTTCTTACCAAACCGGCATCTCCACGAATTCCAGCTCTTCCACCGGTCTCATACCACCAGATGACTATCAGCCTAGTCATCAGGCCGGCGTCTGTTTAGACCCCCGTTCTTTCATCGGTCTTATATCAACAGATGACTATCAGCCTGATTACCATGCTGGCGTCTACATTGACCCTAACTCCTTCATTGGTCTTATGTCAACAGATGCTTGTCAGACTGGTTACCAGACCGGTGCCTCTGTGGATCCTAACTCTTTCACTGGTCTCATGCCACGGGAGATGTACCATTCTAGCGAAGCATTCGCGAACGACTCGGGTGGTAATTTAGAATCTGAACGTCTGTCGAATGTATGCCACGCTAATCTACATCAGCAGCAATTTGCTAGGCTTGTACCACCTGGTGGGGGACGCGGTTGAAAAGAAATCTAATTCATGTTGACTACCCAAAGCAGGTATAATGTACAATTATCCTGGACTTGCACACCAACTCTTTGTACAATATGCCCTTTCTCGCCGAGCTCAAGCTTGATTTTGCCCTGCCCATCAGATATCGTGTATTGTTCGCCCGCAATTGGTATCAGATCGCCAACATCGAAGTAGTATGGTAGATTTCTGGAATCTCCTGTGATGCGAATGAGGATACTTTTTTTATGCTTTGATGGACTGTTAGATCCTGCCACTTATATGGGGATATTAGTATACATACTACTTGAATGAGAGGTTGGATGATAGGTTGAACGCCTTTATGATAGTACTCATGCATCCCGTCGGGTCGCGCAGTCCATCCTTCGGGGTGTTGCTCAGTGTAATTTAGCAAGTTGCACAAGTGCTCCTTCTCTCTCGCGTCTAGCTCGAAGACCTCAACTGCTGGACTCATCGGGAAAGTTTTGGCAGTGTTCTAACCCTCGCCGTGTCGCTTGGGCGGCATAGGCATTTATGCTGCACGCGAACAGTAAGTGAATAATTTAATCAACTTCGTCGCGGGGTGCTTGGTGAGGGGCACAATACTGTCCTTGGCGTGGAGCCTATTGGGTTCGGCAGCCACGTGACTCGACGTCAAGTTCCAGGACTGCAAGCATTGGCCCAGACACCCCACAGTCGCGGCGATAGCCTATTCAACAAACAACAGTCTGCAGTTGCACGGCCTGAACTTTTTCTGGGATTGGACGTCAGAAGTGGTTTTCTGTCCACTAAGGCGTTTATGAGCAGCGTTTTTGCCTTGTATGGCAGGGTTCTGACTCTTACCCTGAGCTGGAGACGACTATGATGCTACTTTGCTCACCACAACAACGTCAGTTGTCGTGATCATACGTCCAGGGAGATGCGCGCATAGAGCAACTTTCTTCCATCAACTGAGGGTCTATTCTCGTATTCACGCAATGGCCTCTCAAGTGAGGGTTGAAGAGCTTGAAAACCTTTTCGAGAAGCAGAACTACGCGCGGAGGAGTCAGGAAGCGACGTTTGGAAGAGCGACAGCGGGCCGACAAAGAATATCAACGCGCCGAAATCGAACAGCAGCGTGCGCAGAGGAGCAGCAGCGCGCCGACGCATCTGAGGAACGAACTCGACTAACAACATTACTCGAGTACATCGACGGCTGCCACAAGCTGGTGTTTGCTAAGTTCACGGTAGAAAGAAATAAATCTTCCACTTTCAAGGCCTCAATTGCCAATCCAAGGAACAAAAATGGCCCGAACTTGAGAAAGCTGTCGGGCGAACCGAACATTCCAATATTTTGCAGAAAAACAGACGTCCGCAGCTAAGCAAGCCTTACTATAGACTGTCGCTGTCGCATGGTCTGAGCCCAATTGACTTGGCCGAGTGAGGAGATGAGAGGCGGCCTACATCTGGATTTTGAACCAACAGACTGTGATACGGCTGGACCAGTGTTTTAACGCTTGCCCTTCCCTTTCGCCTCGTTTTGTAACTGACCTAACTCAGAGGGCTCCGGTCCTGTACAAGCGGCGGGCGACACAACAGGTGGCCGAGTTGTAGTTAAACGCGATCGGCTCTTCGAGGAACGACTTCCATGTGTAGGGGAGCTAAATGATTGTCGCGAACGCTTTGGGCGTGTGGTATCTGTGCTCAAATTTGAGGTAACGTTCGAGGCGAAGCTCATCGAGAGGTCGTCGGATTCTAGAGCTAGCGAATCTTGGCCTAGCTCTAGCGATTCATCGCGGTAGCGACGCTGTAGCGTAGTGGGTGCCTCGCCGTTACCATCACTGTCTTCGGCATAATTATTGGCGATTTGTTGCTGAAGATCGTCATGCGAATATTGCCATGCTGTAGAATCTGAATCGGCTGCCTCTGTTAATGACGCCCGAGCGTTTGCACTGCGAATGAAAGACTCCCGTTGTCGTCGAGCCATATCTCTAGCATTCCTGAATGCAGTTGCCCCTTGTACAAAGGCCCCCTTGTCGGAGGTCAGAGCATAAGCTTTCAGCTGCGTCATATGATACTCAGGCCTTTCTTCCATCCCCGTCGGACCAGTTACGTGGTGGGCGTACAACTGTAGCGTGCCGGTTCCAGCATGGTAGGTAGAGCTGAACGCATGTGCATTGCCATCGTAGGTGGGCACGTCTTCGCCGTAGCTCTGTAGACTGTGCAGAGCGCGAGCCCCGATGGCCCCGTCCAAGCACGCTTGCCGCTTCGCCACATCAGCACCGCCCCGCGGAGCCTTAGCTTCGATGAAGAAGTTGGGTAACACCGGGGCTCGTGCGCGGCTCGTGGGCATAATTATCTTATTCAAATCTTGCCGTACATTCTTGCTGATCTCTTTTGCGCGCGATCCATCGTACCACTCAGGCACTGCGTCAACTGTAGTTCCGTTGGTTATTGAATCAAGGTTGGCGAAAGGAAGGTTCCCCTCGTTTGGGATCTCGCTGTTGCCACGTATCGTCGGAAGTATGTCGGCCATGACCTTGCCTTCGGAAATCACTCGGCTATTAGCCGCCTTAAAGCTCTTGAAAGCCGAAACGGAGAATTGAGATGGTGAAAGTGATGCTCGCGGGTGAGCCAGGTCCTTAACAATGTCGTCCAAGTTTTTGGGCTCAGGTGTTGAGCGACCATCGGTATGTTCGAACCCCTCCGGGTAGATACCGTGGTCGATCAGGTTCTGCTCGAAATCTTTGTCGTAGGCAGAGGATCGTTTGGCTCTTGAGGAAACGGTCGTCGCCTTTGTGGACAGAGTTCGACGGTCTGAGGGGGTGGAGGAGCGATTGGAGCTCATTCGTACGGCGTGTTTCAGTTCAGAATACTGGCAAGACATTAGTTGACCATCTGCAGGTTGGCTGATCCTGGACATACCCCTCTGAGATGACGAAGATCTGGACCACCGCGTCTTGCAAACCGAGAGAGACTTGTCGGTGTTGCGCGTACAACTACAGAGGTTGTAGCAGGGGGCTGAATGCCGTTTCGCCTGTCTTTTTCACGTAGCGCACGAGGCGTAAGCCAAACCTTTGATAGGTTGTCCCAGAATTGAGGCGGGAAGTTCGAGGTTACGCGTGCTGTAGATATCGATTTGATCCTCTTGGCAGGAGGACTGTCGTGTGTAGTATCGTATGTATTCCGTCGTTTGCGGTTCTGCACGTGGGACACAGATTGTTGCTCGGAGATAGAAGAAGGGGAAGCCATTTGCCGATGATGAGTTGGCGTGAACACGGCCAGCCTCTGGAGGAAGGCGTAAGAACGGCCGGCGGCTGGAGGTGAAAAATGATTGGCCGAGCAGGAACGCGGTTTGTCCGGTGCGGGTCGGGTGACAAATGACTCCTAACCAGAACCGCTTTGCGAGCATTGTAGGTGGTGCGGTCAGGTCTGGAGTGCGCTGCATCAGAGTGGACATTGTTTGGTCAAGAGTGGTTGGATGGCGAGTGCAGGTCGCCGAAACATATGTAATTCACGGTGGAGGGAATGAGCTGGCTAGGCTGGCGTGGTTGTGGGGTGCAGACCCTCTCTGCCAGAGCATTCTTTCCCCACTGGCAGAACTGACAGGTCTTGCCACCGACTGCGTTGCTCTCTTTCCACATCACATCTCATTTGTAGTCGCCAGTATGGCGGTCGACCCCAAAAATGAAGGTACGAAGCGTTTGCCTACTATTGAATTAGTTGTGTTGACTGACTTCTGGTTTTTGCCAGGACATCCTTATTGACGAACGATACCGCATCGACAAGAAAATTGGTGAAGGGGGGTTTGGTCTCGTCTATGCTGGTATGTGTGTGCTTTTCGCCTCTGCACAGCTACTGACATGGCCAGGAACTGACATGAAGCTGGGGGATGAGGTTGCAATCAAGCTTATGCATGTCAACAAAGATCCCGATATCATCAAGGCCGAGGCAGACACATATAAAGTGCTTGCTGGGGGCGTCGGCATACCGCAAGTCCGATGGTTTGGGCAAGAATGTGATTACTATGCTCTGGTCCATGAAATTCTCGGGCCATCCCTCGAAGATCTGTTCAATTATTGCGAACGGCGATTCTCGATCAAAACGGTTCTCCTCATTGCCGACCAAGCTATTTCTCGAATCCAGTACATCCACGACAGACAGTTCCTGCACCGTGATATCAAGCCAGATAATTTTCTGATGGGGACAGGGACCAGAGGAAACATATTATATACAATTGATTTCGGTCTGGCCCAGGAATTTTGCAATGCCGAGCGTTTTCAGACCTTGCAGGGCCGGCCGTTTGGTGGTACTCGGAGATACGCGAGCTTGAACAATCACAATGGACAAGGTGCGTTTCTGATAGTCTTTTTCTCGCTCGTCGCTAACTTTGCAGCAGAACAGTCCTGGGGTGATGACTTGGAGTCGCTAGGATACGTATTGCTGTATTTTGCGCGTGGCTCGTTGCCCTGGCAAGGGCTCAAAGCCGCGACAGAGGAAGAAAAGAATGAGTGTATCAAAAAGAAGAAGCTGAACGTGTCGGTGACAGAACTTTGCGAGGGTCTTCCAAGGGAGTTTGCGACATATATTACCTACACTCGGTCACTGGGATTCAAGGACATACCCGATTACGCCTACCTTCGCCGACTCTTCCGCAACGCCTTCTCGGCTCGCAGCTTCAAGTACGATAACATATTTGATTGGACGGAGAAGCTATTTCTCGAAATACAATGCGACAGAGCAGAATGAAATGCGAAATAGTAGAGCGAGTCAGCGTGCTGGTTGGTGTTATTATATCAAGAGTTTTCCGTGGTTGAGGATGTCAGCATGCAGTGCTATGGCTCAACAAGCTAAACCAGCTTCACTTACGCGTGTTATCTTCACGCCTGGAGAATTACGTTAGGCGAAGCAAAATGGTGCATGCCGTTCGCTGCCTGGCCTCCAGCGTTAGCTAGGCACTGTGGCAGTAGTGGTTGGGGGCTACTTTTAGCGGCTGCCATGACAATCTCCTACTGTGGGATAGCTAGCTGAAGTCCCTCGTTATGCAACCCGAACTATTAAAAGCACTATCTTAGGGTAGTGCTTGCCTCTCCTAGTGCGTTCTGTCTTATAGGCGTAAGGTTTTTTTTATGCTCTAGAAAAGAGTTAGGCGTAGGCAGCGTGAGCGGCTTGGGCAAAAGCATGCACGCAAGGCTGCCTTTGTTTTTGGCCTACTCTACTTAATGCCAAACCATAGCGAGCCGATAAAGAACCATAAATACGCAGCAATGGGTCCGACTAGGTCCAATACTCTCAATGCCCTCTATTCAATAGACGAGGCTTACTCGGAATACGGATGACTTTACCACCTTGCCATCATCATGGGAAGCAAGAATCCCCCGCCAGATGAGAGAGTCGTATACCTAGCGCTCAAGAATATATTCAAAGGTCAAAATGCGCAAGTTCGCAAGAACAAGACGGTTGCAAAGTTGATCAAACAGTACAAAACGCAAGAGAGTGTAGCCAACTTACTCCGGGAATACAATTTCGATGTCGTCTGCGGATTGGCCTCGAATCTGTTAAGTGCTGAGATATTTGACTCTACATTGAAGGCGAAAGTACGATTTCCCGAGCTTTTTGATTCATCTTCTACACAGAGTGCGGAAAAAGAAGCTTCGGAGGCAGAAGCTGCGCGCTACGAAGCAGAAGCGATCCGGCACGCGCTACAGCTTGGATCACAAGTATTCCAGCCTGTTTCCAGGCAGCAAGGTGGCGATGAAGGGAGCAGTGAGTCTTTACTTCCACAATATTAATAACTTGTCTCAACCTAACCAGATCGGCCACGAAAGACGTAGGGCGCGAGGTCGACGTCGTTGCTGAGATAGACGAGGAAACAAAACAAGCACCAAGATCTTGTCCACCAGTTGTGCAAGTTCCGTCAATTTTCCCCGTCTATCTACCTATAGCAACCCATCTATCTACCTATGGGTGCGCAACACCGACTCTTTGTTCATGTACAGAGCATGCTAGAGCAGGCTTGCTACGAATACGGCAGCCGCAAACTGCCTGATGTAATGCGCAATCGCGGTTGGGACTGTCCCGAAGCGGTGGAACTAAATCTTTGGGCCGGCGAGTTTTCGAAGCGTCTTCCCTCGTTCGACAAAAGCCCGAATGTCGGCGTTCCATTGAGGGAACTTTTTCAGTCGATTGCTAATATACGTCACACCGCGGTTCATCGGGTTGGTGTCCACGCGAAAAGAATTGAGAATTTTCTAAGTGATGGTGAGCGATTGATGGTGCTTCTTGAACATGCGGAACACCGTGAGAAGATTTCAAAACTCCGCCGCGATGCTGGAACTGCCCTGGGCGAACTTGGACGCAATAAACACCTTCTACGGACACGGCTTGATGATACACTGCAAAACATATCTCAACAACGCAAAAAACTGGATCTTTGGACAATAATCATCTCGATGAGAGTGACGTAGTCACTGTGTGAATACGAGGATTGCTTAGAAGGTCGATGCTGATGCAAAGATCAACTCAGGTTGACACCACTTTCACATGCTGCCGAGAATTGCGACGGAGCAGGTGGATGTCGAGAACCTGCTTTGGCATGCGGCCACGAATGGGCATGAGGGTATCGTCAAGTTGCTACACCGCTGAATGGATTCCTCTCGTGTAAAACTTTTAATGTACTTTCACAGCATTCCCCATTTTGAATTGCTTATAACCCCATCTTCTCTTCACATCGTCATGGAAAGTACCAATCTCAGGCGCAGCCGCTCCATTTCTACTTGACAGACATTCTCGCTCCCTGAGCAGCATAACTACATGGTGGATTCCATGGCCTCGAGATGAGTGAGTTAAACAGCTATGTTAATACCGTTATATAATAATGCACGCGACTGCGAATCAAGTGTGCGGTGCATGGCATCTGCACCAGCATATAGGCATGCTTAAGAGTTTCGCGGTCTGAGGCCAGCCTTTCTTTTTTTGTTTTTGTAGGTGAGGCAGGGGCTTCTTGTGGGCAAAATCAGGGGAGACCTGCCAGTGATGGCACCGCGTATGTGCGGGGAGAGGAATCGAACTCGACACTACTGGCTTACATTTTCATCGACTAAACTACCCGGCACCTCCAGCTGGAAAATGCGGACGTCGTGATCACCCACGCAAAAAACGAACTGACTTTTATCCTAGTAACTAGCATAGACGCAGATTAAAAAAAAAACTGAAAGCGAGTCATACTCTGCCTGCTATGCTCAAATACACAATTGGAGCTATCACCATTGAAATATTTATCACGGTGGTGTTAATAGTAAACTCCACTTCGGAGCAGCTTCTGCAGTGGCAGAACGAGACTGGGAACACCTGTGCAATGTCAACTCTAGCCGAAGTTGTTATCTCGTTGGATGCTTAGACAGAAAGAAGTTTGGACGAGGCAGGGCGATCACGGGCATTAAAAACAACGAGGGACTGGCCGCGCCACACGTAGCAGCCCTACTTTGTGTCGCCAGACATTGAGGCGAGTGGATATGCCGCCAATTGAGCTAAGTAGGCCCACGGGTACGTATTACAGGGGATGGGACTACCTGGAGGCCGAAAAGGCAGTCGCTACGTTGGTCTTTTGCTGTGCTTTCGCCTTTCGGGACATAGTAATTTTGTTTCTAGCGGGAGACATGTGTAGGGGTCGGATAGTAGGCCTGCATGCCAATGCAACTCTATTTCCAGAGGCAGCAGTGGTTAATTCCGCTGTCCGCTTGCGCCCTTGTGCCTTTGTGCTGTTTTGGCCCGTGGTTCGTGAGCCCATTGTTTAGTCAATTACAAACTAGTTGTTTAGTCTCTAGTTGGCTTCTGGCTCCCTGCACGCCATTTTGCCCGTTTGCCCTCTTTTCCCTCGTCGTTGGAAGGGCACAATTGGGCTCTATATTGCTATAACTAATGCAATATAATACTAGAGATGGAAGTCTACAATTCATATTGCATCACCACTCCTCGACACTCTCGCATTCGCATCTTTGGACTTTCTATATTGCTTGATTGGACGTGGGACCTTCTGCCTGCGATTTGGCCTATGCACGTTCAAATTACTCTGTCCAAAGGTCGAAAACGTGTGTCTGATCTATACTCGCAAATATGAAGCGAGACTCAGCCGGCAATACAGATTATGCTGCTCGAATTCCGATCTACATGGAAACGGAAGATGGAAGGCGCACCTTCAAAGCCATTGATGACTCCTGTCCAGATTGGAACAAGTACGGCGTGGATCCGATTGCGACAGTAAACCTTCCTACGGAGCCTGATTTCGAAGAGTTTCGTCAGTATGCATCAAACGTGAGAGCTACTCTGACTGAAAATCTTTCGAAGAATGGTGTCTATAGCTCTTCAAATGCAGCATCCCTTGTCTCGCTTCCAAGTTCGGCGATAGAAAGCCTCCCATCTCTCGACATTTTTTCAACACCTGAAATGGGCATCCTCCAGCTCATGGCAGACACAAAGCCATCTTTAAGTCCCACTCAAACGACAACGCGTGCCAGATTGGCACCATTGCGCAGCTCGACGCTGAAGAGGAACAAGCGTCGAGGATCTGCTAAGGGAACAGCCCGTAACCATCGCCACCGCAAAGACAGAAGAGGGCTAGGGCTTCGTTGAAAAATGCAGCAACGAGAAAAAGCCAATGTGAAAAAAGAATAGTACGTAGGTGAGAGTTGTCAAGCGAGAGGAGCCAGAACCACGGAACAAAATCGGGGCCTAGGCGAAAGGGGACCAGTGAACAAGAGGGCAAGCGACGTGGTCCACGGCACCGGAAAGCGACAGGCGACCAAGCGGCTTACAAGGGCACTGACTTGATTGGTCCTGGAATCGCCATATCTTTTGTCATTGGGGGCGTCGATGCTGACGCAATCCTCCTAGCTGCAGGAGTGACTTCCGCCTTGCCAGGCTGCAAAATCGAAAGGGTGATGCATGCTCAGCGAGCGACGCAGCCGTCAACGCACCCTATCGCTGATTCAGAAGCCGTTGTACTGAGCTGTTTATGAGCCACCATCATACGTCAACATCACTCTCTTCTTCTTCACTCGATGTCCGTAACGCAGTCAATAGCAGCTCATTTGCCGCTACTAAGATATGCCAGGAACCGCTTTTCTTATCCGCAGCGCGAACTTGTTTACCACAGTGTTTGTCATGGCAAGCGTGCCATGGTTCATAACGGTGTGGTGGACATTGGCGGTTCAGGCCTACCAATCACCCGCTAAGCCCTGCCAATCACCCACTGAGCTCTGCCAACTACCCACTGAGCTCTGCCAGCCACCTGCTGAGACACGCCATTGAAATTACACAGAGTGCCTAACTTAGTTTGCTTTTTCTGCATCTGTCCTTTTCTCAGCCCTGAGCCTCCACGTCCGTTTTTTTCTAGCTTCTGTTGCTTAATTGGCCCCTATCTCTTCAGATGTCGCTCTGCGTATGCGTCTTGCATGCCTGAGCACTTCCACTGGTCAAAATTATATTGAGAAATAGAGACGAGAAATCAAGCACTCGCGATGCCGCACTGTGACGGTCCTTGTTGGTGCAGGAAATCAAGACGGAGTTGAAGAACTGGAATGAAGATATTATTGATAGGTTACAATGCTTTCATTGGCAAAGTCCCAAGTCGGAGCATGTATCTTTTTTTGGACGATGATGCGGCTGGATGCAGCGAAGAAACAAATTAATTGCGGGTGATTGGCCAATATCTTCGTCATGGATCTGTTTATCGCTGCTTGACCCGAATGAATATTTGCTCTTTGTGTTATAGCACTTCAACTTCGACATAGATAGGGCAGCACAAGAACACAAATTTGGTGCAGTGGTAGGCTTCGCAAAGCTCATCGACCAGTGAATGTTTCACAGCTCCTAATAGGCATGAATGACATAGAGTCGACTATAAATTGCCAACCACAGCTTCTTGATTAGAGTAATCTGCAAGCAGTCATACATCCGCGAGAGTGGACATGGCCAGTGCATTGGATGGCTAACCCACCCACATAATGTATTAACTCAGACACGTGACAGGACGACAGATAGAATGTGGAGCGCATGTCCTCCAAGTGCGACGTCACAGAATCCTCCCACGTATTCTCACGGTGACCACATGCACCACATATAACTGCAATAGATGCGCAGTATTCGCACAGTCCTCTATGGCACTACCAAAATTCAAGGTTGAAGCCGCGCTAGACGCGCTTCAGAGCCCTGGCTTTTACTACCAAAATGATCCTGAGGTAGGGAAACGGGCCTTGGAGTCATTTGAAGACATCGATACCGAAGCAGGCTTCCGGTTTTATCAAGACAATTTCCTGGGCGACCAGGTTAGTTCTGTATGAATGTACGTTGCCAATCAAAGCTAACGTGCTCTAGCGGATATCGGAGCTTCTTCGTCGTTCGTTCGGTCAGGCTCAACTGGTGGGCTATCGGACATTCCCTCCCGACTCGACACGAATATTTCAGTTCAGAAGAGGTGGTGAGGAGGCGGACTGCATCATAGTAGCGCTGTTGTGGCCCCCTAACTCGGAAGTCATATACTACAGCGATTCGCTTAAACATAAAATGTTCGCCGTCGATTCTGACAACGGTCTGCTACGTGTTCCCCAGGCGGCCGCAAATCAGGCAGGTTGCGGCGAGGGTGTGACGGTCAGTTTGAAGGACGGTGGTTTGTAAGTCTAGATTTTGCTGCCAGGTGAGACTCTTCTGACTTTTCACAGAACTATCCAGGACGGTCGAACATTGGTCACTTTCTTGCGTGGCAAACCCTTTGCTGCAACATTTGCTTCTGAAGAGTTTCTTAAAAAATGGCAATGGAACAAGAGAGTACTATCCACAACCGAAGATATGGAGCGAAAGCTAAAGGCTAGCGAAACCGAACACTTAAAGCTCTACGTGGAATTTGTAAGAGATTCTGCGTCGCCTCAACCCGTACAATAGATGCATCATCGCCCACAAGAATAGCAACAAGTGAGATGGAATTGGTTCAGGACATCCTGACGTGCCAAGTGTAATCCCGTTTTTCACAGAGCGATTCTGTTGCCGGAGGTCATTAAATACGCCGGTTAATGTATTGCTGACGACAATTGCGAAGTCGTTCACAGCTCATTCCCAGTCAATCCACCCAAATGCATGTCCAATATACCATCCATCTGCCCAGGAAGGGCCAGAAAGCTGTCAAATTCGCCCAACTGCCCCTGATAGCCATCTTGGTATCGGTATATCGGGGCTGCAAATGGATCGGCAATAATGTCATCCAAAGATTGACCACCACTCGCGAACATTGGAGCAGCGAACGGGTCTCTGCGAGTGGACTGGCCCGATAGAGGAGGATCTATAATTGCAGCGTTGAAGTGTTACAATAAGGAAAGAAACTAGTAGGAAAATCACTCTACATACCGTGAGTGCCTTCCAGACAGCTTGGTCGTTGGATTCTCCTGTCGGTACTCGACACTTGGGTTCTCTTGAGAGCTGGTTGCTCGTCCAGGCCAGCTTCGTCCAAGCCTCGTTTTGTCGCCTTGCTTGTCCAGATCTCGACAAGCATGCGATGTAATTTACTTCGAGCCTCCCTGCGTAGCTCAACGCGGGCAAGTTGTATGTAGGAACGGTGCCTTGAGATTGCTTCAGGGTGGGCGGTATGAACAAGGAATTTCCTTATGTGTGAAAATGATACTCCACAGACAACACAAATTTCCGTACATTGGCATTCGTCATCTGGCAGAGATAAATGTTAGCTCTTAGTATGAGACAGAGGGGGATGAGTATTACGTGACTCGAAGTGTATGTTCAACTGTTTTTTCTCGCCAAATTGCTTTTTACAACCTTCTACTGGGCACATCCGTGCCCCAAGAAGTGCGGGGTGATCACGACAAAGCTCCGTATCCAGTTCATCCGGTTCATCCCCGACTTCGATTATAGGCTCAATATGTGCGCGGCATTGTTCGTCCCATGTGCGGATACGAATTGACAAATCTCCGAATTTGTTCAGATGACGACGTAGTTCCTCATTCGTCGGGAAGGTAACCAGGCAAACCTGGCACTGCAAGTGTTCGTCAATATTTCCCATACTGCAGTGATTTGTTGCTTGTGAACGCAAAACGATGGGTCAGAGTGGTTTTCTGGGCCAGGCACTGTGCAGCCAATCAACTACTGCCAAATATCGCCTCGCTCCACTGCTGGGCATCATAGGGGTCAGTTAGGCAACATCACCTTCGAGTCATCCGACGAGGGCATAAATAACACCTGCCCCCTACAATGACGTTTAGCAGATTGCGAAGTACTTCTTCATCGAGTAAAGGGCCGCTTGATTGTCACTCGCGATACTTTTGATAATGTCTGACACTTGCTCAACCTGCAATGGCCAAGGGCGAAAGGATGGAGTTATATGCGGGACTTGCGACGGGCATGGAACAAAATAGGCTGTTGATAAGTTGAGGGTGAGGCGCCGTTCGCAAAGATATGACTTTAAAATTATGTTGGAACAAAGCCAAGCATTTTACACAGAGCATTCCAACCAAGGTGCGTTGATTTGTGGTAACTATTGATGGCTTTAAACGCTGCTAACGGAGATCCAGGCCAGCGGGCGATTATATTAGAGTTGCGTGCTCTACTTCAGAGTTGGAACAACTCTGCAAGCATATATCTATTTCAGATGCCTTCCTCTCTAAAATAACAATAATTGAAGGAAGGACATATTTAATGATTCTACTTGCAATGTACTTCTTCTCCTGTGACTACAGTGGGTGGCAGAAAGTATTTGCACCCTGCCAGGTAGCTTTGTCGAGCGCACTAGCCCAGATAGGAAGTGAATTACACGCTGTTTTAAGAATCATATTAGTGGGGCAGATGAGCTCACTGTAAGTCCACTGTAGTTCCACTATAATGCTTTCTAGGGTTGGGGTAATGATATTAACATCCAAAGCGGCTTGATTTCTACTTCCTACTTCGGCTAGCGTTTACTTGATACCTGGCAGGGTGCAAATACTTTCTGCCACCCACTTTAGACCTCAGGTCATCTGCACCCCACATGGCTCACCCATATCGCTTGGCTTTCTGACCCCCCACCTCAATCATAAGCGTCTCACATGCATCGTTCGTTGGCCTGGCTCATGTATAGCGAAGAAATTTCTGACCCTCCAGAGTAATGTTTTGGTATGGATCGTGCTTGAATGCTATCAATACGACTTTGAACCCATGGCCCGACGAACCATGACCGGTGATTGGCGCTGTAGGCTAATGTGGACCCTAGATTATCTACCGTTCAATGGTCGACCCTTGCACGTAGATGAGGCTTTGCCTCCGCATGATGCCTACCCCAACCTATTGCACGAACAGCGTTCAGCTTCGATGGCACGTAAGCTCTCACAATATGAGACTTGGCTTGCATGAGAGCCTGGTATACTACAGCGCCGGTAGCTCCTCATGCAGGTCGCTTGATCCGTGACCGCCGATGAAGGCAGAATGTGAGAAGTGACGACCGTTTCTCAATCAGTGTACGCTTCGGTGAAATGATTAGTCCTCCCATTTCGGTATCTATATAAAGCCCAGCTTCCACAAGCAGCACACTCTATAGGTCCCCTTTTATCGTTTCTCTCCTCCATCGCCACCTGTCAAACATCGTGCTGTACAAAACAACCGTTCATCCATTCCCGCGTCAAACGTTTCCAACATGGCTGCCACCACCAATACCAGCAACTCGTGGGCTCAGGCTCAACCCCGAAACCCTCCCCCCATGATGCCTTTTGGCGGCTTTGGAGCTATGAACATGGCAGTGCCTCAGCTTCTCGGATGGGCCATCAACGGCTATGCACCACTTATGCTTTTCCTCGGAGTCTTGGCGGGCGCAAGGTCCTACACATACCAGATTCTAGTGTTGCTCGAAAAATACTTCAGTTAGTATCAGAATATGTCATATCTGCTACACAATGCTAATTTGAAATAGCCACGGAGCTTCATGTTCGACCTTCAGACCCGCCGTACGACATGCTGATGTCTTGGGTGTACTCTCAGGGCCTCGATAAGTCAGCAAGATCTAGAATTGTCCGGGTCGATGACAGCGGAACAAATACACAGAGCCATGGCGATGACGAGGAAAAGCCAATCTGGTTCGCTCCTTGGAATGGAAGCTTCTTATTTTGGTTTCGAGGAACTCCACTCTCCTATCGGTCCTACACGACTTCCACAGCTTTCCGCGAGGAAGAACATATCATTATCAAATGCCTTGGTAGAAGTGGCAAAATACTTGACGTTTTCATTAAAGAATGTCGACAAGAGTATATTCGGCAGAACCAGAATACGACGGCTGTTTTTGAGCCTTGTGGGGGGTACTGGAAAAGAACAGCAATAGATGTTCCCCGGCCGCTTTCCACTGTCATTATCGCTGAGGAGCTGAAGAAACAATTGGTTGACGATTTAGAACAATACCTTGATGCAGATAACCAGGCTAAGTACAGTGAGCATAGGATGCCATACCGTCGAGGATACCTGCTGTATGGTCCTCCAGGAACTGGCAAATCTAGCCTTACCGCGGCGATTGCTGGTCACTGCGGGCTGAATATCTACATTGTTGATGTTCCTTCTGTTAATGACGAGCAACTCAGGGAGCTATTCCGCAGGCTGCCAAGGAAGTGCATCGTCCTGCTGGAGGATATAGATGCTGTGGGAGCCGACCGTGACGAGGACGGAGCCGAACACAAGGGACAGAGACATCGGTTGTCAAAGTCCGGACTTTTGAATGCGCTCGATGGCGTCGCAGCCCAGCAAGGCCGCCTTCTCATCATGACAACCAACCACAGAGAAAAGCTGGACCCGGCTCTCATTCGACCTGGTCGCATCGATCTGCATCTCGAGTTGAACTATGCGGACTCGAAGTTGACGGCGAATGTCTTCGAATTCATGTACAAGCCTGTTGGGGACGCGGCACCCCTAAGTAAAGCCGAAAGCGTGGCGATAGAGCGAGCTGCTCGCGAATTTGCTGCCATAGTCCCCGAGTGTAAATTCAGCGTGGCAGAGATCATAGCCCATATCCGAGAGCACTGGGAATCGCCAGCCATGGCAGTGAAAAACAGCGGGAAATGGGTCACGCAAGCTTTGAGGGAGAAAGAGGACCGTCGCAACGAGAACATTACTGCAGGAACGGCCGGCTCAGCATCGCCTACCGCTCGTGAGGCTGTAGAAGTAGAAGAACCTGAGTGGCTATGGGTGAGTCAGGATACCCAGGTACAGAAGGATATACTGAGAACCAAAAATCGTCGCAATTTACCTGGGGCGGCATGGAGAGCGCCGCAGCACGCAATTTGAACAATCGGCTGACCAAAATCCAGTAGCACCCCACCTCCATCGCCTTGTGAGGAGAACCACCGCCATATGGCTTCTGGCAGGGCTTTAACTCGCTTACCAGTCCAGGGGATTGGAAGTTTTGGCTGGTCTTTTGCATCTACCTTCCCTGAATCTTGGTTCACTGATGGCATGGAGGATTGTCGCACGGAGGCTTCAGATGAGTCGAGTGAGGATCTCTTTACTGTGCCACCAAAGCGTTTGTCCGCGGCAATGCCACGCACAATCTCCTATGAGTCTTGCCCCGGGCTTGTTTCGCCATCGCAGACGTCTTTGGCTCAGACGGACTCGTTCGACAGCCCTACCTTGAGGGGACGAGTTATCTCTAGCGGCTGGCACGATGAGGAAATCGGGCGAAAAGTGCAAGAGTGGTCGGATAGCATGATTGGAAGTGTCGATGAACTTGTGCCAGTCAAGGATAATGCAGATGATGTTGAAACATGTTGACTTGGAGGAGCGAGCAGCCGAAGTTGACGAAGCAATCTTTGCTTTTCTGTTTGTTATTCTACTCCTTATTTCTATAGTTTGAGAAGTGCATCACATTGATTTAGAGGCGGCTGCGTAAAAAGTCAAGTGGATGCATCTCTGTAATAGTGCCAGACTCGCCGCAGCCAGGCTCCCAGCCTGAGCCTGAGCCCCCTTGATTAACATTGACGCCCCCGTGAGAGAGCAGCGCTCCTACGACCGCCGCATGCCCTTGCGTCGATGCCTATATCGACGGCGTTCGACCGGTGCCATCTTGATAGTCGGTACTGATATTGCAGGCAGTGGATCAAATCATCACTGTGCTAAGCAACTTTTACGGACCCCGAAACGCAAAACCTTCTACGGCAGCGAGACACCTATCCCGTGGATGCGTAGAACCCTGCGAGTGGTACTGCGTCGGAGCGATCAGCTACAAGTACCGGTAATGCAACAACATAGACAGAGGCTATTTCTGTATATTAATGCAATGCCGAGCAGACCAGTGCCAAGGCAGATTGATGCGTCGGGAGTCACCGGGCGTAATAGATATGGTGAAGCGAAGTTTGCTGTGCTGTAACGCCGCCCCCGCCCGCGAGCTGACGTAACTGCTTAAGCTATTGCAGCTCCTGACAACAACGCTTGCGCAAGTATTAATGACTGTGCATTCGATGAAGTCTGCGATAGTGGCTTCTGCACGCCTGGCCTTGTGCCGCCTTCGAACGGCCCAGCTTCTAACGGAAAGCCCACATTCACGTTATGCACTGATGACGGCTGCAACTTGAAAACTGATTTGGTCGCTGACTCGCTCTTCCCCGCCGATAGCAGCGTGTACGTGGCGGCCGGAGGCACAGTTGGTGTTGGCCCTCCGTCTAGGACTGGACTCGGCGGCTGGCGCATTGATGGACCCGTTGGTGTCGATGTATTCCCAGAGCATTCCACGCCTGGCTGGCCCGGGGGCTACGGCTGGCAAGACAACTCGATTGCCCTCCGAACTGACAACACCGGCGGCAACTCGATCTCTTATTCTTTGAACGTACAGGCCGGCAAACCAGTCACTGTCTACTTCTCCGCGGAGTCGAATGTTAGAAAGCCCCTCTGCGCAGCCTATCCACCTGGCTCGGATACGCTTCACGTCACGGCCCAGGATCAGCTCCCCGAGACGTATCACATTTCCTCGAGCTTGGACCACTTCACCCGGCAGGCGAACTATGTCTTCACTCCCACTGAGAGTAGCTCGGACTTCCAATTGACGTTCTCGACAGAGGGTACGCCGTACAAGTACGGCTGCTCGCCGCTGATATACGCCGTCCACGCAACACAGGATCAGGAAGATGTGTAAACGACGGGTGGTGTTTGTAGCCGGTAGTAAGGCTATACGTTCTATGGCAGGCAATTTTCTGCTTTAGGCGGAACAGTTATCAGGTAGTCCAGAATATGAAGAGACCAAATTGTGCGAGCAACGTCCATCGACTTGTCAGTCACAACTATAGCGGCCCAGGCTGTGTGTAGCCGTCCAGGCTCCCAACAATATCCGCCTGGCTTGCTCGGATCGCTTCCTACTTGATTGCAACCTACAAGACCACCCAATGTGGTAGGGGACCCTTTACCATTGCGTCCTTCTGTATCACCCTCGCCCTTCTCCGTGAGGCGCAGGAAGAAGACTATGTCTGAGAGTTGTAGATGTTAACCCAGCTGCGACGCCTCGACAGGGGGTACGGGTCCTTAGTACTGGAAGCGATCTCTGGAATGACATTTCCTACGAAAGACAATCTCTGTACACGATTCGCAACCGAACTGATTCTTCGCCGCGAAGCTACTGACGCCGTTAATGTTTCCATTCTTCCCGGCCCAGAGGTGAGGGATCAGTCGATGAACGGCAGCGTCTGAATACCTTTCATGCGGAAACTTCTAGAAAACATGGGCGTTGCATGGTTGTGTAAACAAAACCTGTTGACCAAGCTCCCCGAGGCCAGCACCAACTAGTCGTTAGCTCAAACTCCCCTTGAGCTACGGGTAAGCCAGTCAATTCAAGGATGCATTCAGCCCTAATAACGGCCCCTAATGGAACTGAAATCCCTGACAACGATTGATTGTTGTTCTGCGCCATGTTCGTCCATAGGAACTTCATTGAATATCAAGGAAACTTGTTTCGCAACTTGCCAAACCGCCTCCCGAGACTATCATCATCGCCACGTCTTCACGAGTGCTTGCGCCTAACACGCACCACACTCCGAGTGTCTAGCGGCAGTCGCCACCATTTGTTAGTTTCAGCACTCAACGTCGCTCAAATTCAATTAAATTGCATCATTTCGGCCCCCAATATTTCTCAAGTGCAAGCAGAACATTACATACCAAGTAAGCTAGTAGTTGGCTGCTGTCGTATTCTCTTGTTCTCACCAACTTCACCTTTGACATGGAAATTCGGGCTAAGCATGGAGGCTGCAGTGGGCTCTATAGTGAATCCAGTAGACTGCCGCATCTGTGCGCGTTGCCGTAGTTCGTCTCAGTAAAAGACAGGCAGAAGATCCCTTATCGCCTCGCACGTTCGACGACTTTTGTCGGTCGCTTCCTCGATATCTTCCCCCTTCGGCATCTGCGGGGTAGCTTCTACCAACACTGAAGGCAACCCCATCTCTCCACGATGGATCTATTTACTTTCCCTTTAGAACTCAGGCTCAAGATCTATTCAGAATTGCTAGTCTGCAACGGAACCATCATACTATCAGTGAGACCCTGGGGTGACGTCTCCGCCCTACTTCGCCCTGATGGGATTGCCTTCTACCCTGCCATTCTTTGCGCCAGTAAGCAGGTGTACAGCGAGACCATCTCGCTTCTTTATTCCGACGATTGCTTTCAATTCTCTGACATGGATCCGGCGTCGACAATCACTGTATTTGTTGCGCATGCGCAGTGAAATGGCACCTGGCCTAGCGGGTCACGCCTCTTTTAGGCTGGGAGAGGGTGTTATAGTGTACACCCAAAAATTTGATGGTTACAGCTTCCGCATCGTTCTGAGCAGAGACGGTGGTAGAGCGCCTAACCGGTTAGCTACTAATCCCGAGTTTGGCGAGGACCGAGCCAGGAAGCAGGAGAATCACACGGTCCTCACTAGGTTACAGAATGAGGCACGAAGAAATTGACACGAAATGTGTGTCGTATGTAAGTGACTCAAACAATAACAAAAATAGATATTAATAGAAGCTCAGTACAAGCGGTTCAACTACGCCGCCGCAACGGCCACCCTTGAGATTCTCTTCTGCTGTCGTCCTCTGCGAGCCTTCTCACGGCGCTCCGCCTGTCGCTGTCTCCTCTTCGCGACCTGGTCCGATGTCCTGAGACTTACCCCATGGACTTGCTCCACATGGCTTCGGAAATGATCCACATGGACAAACTTCTCCTGTCTGCATTTTGGATGGCCACACCAAATAGCCTCACCGCGTCGCTCAGCTGTCTCTCGGCGAGCCAAGTGCTCGTCGTCAAAGTGGTCGTTGAGTACTGGTGGCCGGCAATATTTAAACTTCCGCGCCTCAACCGGCAGCTGCTCGTCACCAATGCAGTCTGGGCATTGCGTTGTTTCCATAAGCAGTGGGAACGGATCCGATCCGAAATCTAGTTCCGACGAAGCGTCACTTTCCGGTGACTCTTGCTTGACAGCAGTCCCGATCCTGGCTGGCCGTTGCGCGCGCCTAGTTTTGCCTGTTTCCTTCTTGTCGCATAGAGCCACCATCAAGTCAATAGTCTCAACTCTGTGTTTGAAAAGCTCCTCATCTGTCCAGCCATCAGGCTGCAGGCAAAGAATTTCGGCCAGTCTTGCCCGTTCGGGTATAACAAGGTCAATTGCTGGCTGCTCGTATTCCTCGTCCACCTCACCGCGGGCTTGCGCCTCAATGTCCCAGGTGGGACGGTTGTAAAAGTAGTATTCGCGGTATTCTTTCACAGTCGTCCTATCGCGCTGTGTCTTCCTGTTTCTGATCTCGTCCGTGAGTGCTCGGATTCTCTCTTCATGCTCACTACCGTCGACTCGATAGCTTCCCTGTTTCAGCGTTGCGCGCTCTTCCTCCAACTTCACAATCTCAGGGTCGGGTAACTGATTCGCCCACACGTTCTCAGGCACCATGTCCCGTACGGCACGAGGGTCACGGGTGAAGCTCACATGTGCAAACATGCGAAACAGCTGATTTTGCTTTTCGTCTTCCAAGAAGGCATTCTGGAGATCGAAATTGGCATTCTCATTCAGATATGCATTAAAAAATGTGGCGAACTGAGGGTCATGCCGCATCATCTGATCGCGGACGGCATCCGGTGCGTCGCCTACCGAAGTCAGCATTTTTGTAGGCAATGAAGATGGATTGTGTACGCTCTGACATACCATTTGCGGCGTTCGCCGCACCTCGCCGAGCAAACCTGGGCGTCCAAGCCTTCTCATGGCCAGATTCGAGGCTCTGCCGGCCCATGTCGTAATTCAGCTTGGAATAGAGCATCGCCTCGTTTTCAGACAGCGTTGTACCGTAAATGCGACGAAAAACGGGGACTTTCAGCTTGTCTTTTTTCCAACGGATGGGCATGCAATCTTTTGGACCCCAAACATCTTTCGAGAGCAGACTATATGCATCCGTTAGGGACGGCGCATCGAACGCATGGTCATGTAAGGCCAGTGCGACGATGACCATGATCGCGTCAAATATGAGCTTCCTAGTAGGCGTGAAGAAAAAAATCGTCCTGATATCTCGCAATTAGTAGCCGTCCAGATGGTGGTAGGGTGGGGTGGCATATGGGGTAGAACACACGGCTTCGGCTTATTGTCTGCTCCTTTGTGGTGGATGAATTTGATGGCCATCGCCAGGACGGGCTTTCCCGTAGCAGGGTGCCGCACAAGCATCAAAAGAATGTCCTCGTAGCAGAGAGCCTTAGGACGGCCTCTCTTGATTGTCTCCTGCAGAAGCATCTTGTTGAGCTCTTGGGACTGCTTGTCTAGCGTCTGATCCGAGCTGCTGTCACTCTCCACTTCTTGTATGACTTTCTGGCCAAAAAGTATTTCTCTAGAGCCATCCTTCGGGCCTTTCCTCTCGCCATCCACAAGCTGTGCGGGTCGTGCCCCAGTGTAACACAAAAGCTGGTAGCAGCCGGTCAACTGGATCCGATGTCGCCCAAGGCTGAAGACGCTCGTATCGTACGCGATGTTGAATGTCAAGATGACTCGAAGACTGTCGACGTTAAGGACTGGCTTGCCATCGATATTCGGGGCCCGAAGATTGAAGCGAGGGATTAAAACTTTGCCATGGTACTGGGTTGTGGTTAGCAGGCAGGATTGGGACTTCCAGCTCAGTGGGTTTCGATACCTTGTAGACTTCCTTTGCATCATTTCTATCCATATAACGCCCTGTAATGATCGTGTAGAGCTGCTGGAATTGGCGAATGTACATAAAGTGTCGCAATAAAATTGTAGTGATGCACTAGGTCGCTCCATTATTAGGACGCGGTCGACTCTTCGACGAACGGCTTCCTTGCGTAGGGGAGCTGAGCGATTCTCTGGCACGCTTTGGACGTTTAATATCTGTGCCTAAACTCCTGCAGTTCGAGACAAAGCTCATCGACAGGTCATCGGTGTCAAAATCTTCGTCGTGCTCTTGCGACTCATCCGAACTGGAGCGATACTGAGGAGTAGTAGGGGCTACGCCAGCGTTTTCGCAGACTTCGACACAGGTGTCCGCAATACGTTGCTGGAGGTCGTCATGGGCATCTTTCCATGCTGATTCCACTGAATATTCAGTAGCCACAGGTGCGTTGTTATGCTTGTGTAGCTCGGCAGTGGACTCCGTACCGCCCACTTGCACTATTTGAGACGCTCTCGCATTGGCCGCCCGGATAACAGTTTCACGACTTTTTTGGGCCAAGTCCCTAGCATTTCTAATTGCTGTCGCCCCTGCAATAAAGGTCTCTCGGGTATCTGTCATGCCAAACGTCCTCAACTGCGTCATATGGTACTCCGGCTGCCCTCCTTCGGCTGTCGGCGCACTCACATGATGTGTGTACATTTTAAGCGTGCCATCGTGGTAGGTAGCGCTAAATGCATGAGCGTTGCCGTCGTAGGATTGCTTTTCCTCGCCGTAGGTCTGTAGGCTGTGCATAGCGCGAGCCCCGATTGCCCCGTCCAAGCATGCCTGCCGCTTCGCCAACATCAGCACCGCCCCGCGGTGCCTTAGCCTCGATGAAGAAGTTGGGCACCACCGGGGCTCGTGCGTGGCTTGTGGGTATAATCATATTATTCAAATCTTGTCGTACCGTCTTGCTGATCTCTTTTACGTGCGATCCATCGTACCAGTCAGGCACTGCGTCAACTGTAGTTCCGTTGGTTATTGACTCGAGGTTGGCGAAAGGAAGGTTCCCCTCGTTTGGAATCTCGCTGTTGCCACGTATCGTCGGAAGTATGTCGGCCATAACCTTGCCTTCGGAAATGACTCGGCTGTTGGCCACCCTAAAGCTTTTGAAAGCCGAAACGGAGAATTGAGATGGTGAAAGTGATGCTCGCGGGTGGGCCAGGCCTTCAACAATGTCATCCAAATTATTCGGTTCAGGCGTAGAGCGCCCATCGGTGTGTTCGAACCCCTCGGGGTAGATGTCGTGGTCAATTAGATTTTGCTCGAAATCTTTGTCGTAGGCAGAGGATCGTTTGGCTCTCGAGGAAACGCTTGTCGCCTTTGTGGACGGAGTCCGACGGTTCGAGGGGGTGGAGGAACGATTGGAGCTCATTCGTGCGGCGTGCTTCGGTTCAGGATACTAGCAAGACATTAGTTGACCATCTGCAGATTGGCTGATCCCGGACATACCCCTCTGAGATGGCGAAGATCTGGTCCACCGCGTCTTGCAAATCGAGCAAGACTTGTCGGCGTTGCGCGTACAACCGCGGATGCTATAGCTGGAGGCTGAATGCCGTTTCGCCTGTCTTTTTCACGTAGTGCACGAGGCGTAAGCCAGACTTTTGACAGCTTGTCCCAGAATTGGGGCGGGAAGTTGGAGGTTATGCGTGCTGCAGATATCGATTTGATCCTCTTGGCAGGAGGGCTGTCGTGTGTGGTGTCGTATGTATTCCGTCGTTTGCGGTTCTGCACGTTGGACACAGATTGTTGCTCGGAGATAGAAGAAGAGGAAGCCATTTGGCGACGATAAGTTGGCGTGAATACGGTCAGCCTGTGGAGGAACGGCCGGCGCGTAGGGGTAAAAGATGATTGGGCGAGCAGGAACACGGTTTATCCGGTGCGGGTCGGGTGACGAATGGCTCCTAACCAGCAACGTTTTGCGCGCAATAGGTAGTGCTGTCAGGTCTGGAGTGTGCTGCATCAGGGGGTGGACATTGTTTGGTCAAGAATGGTTGGATGGCTGGTGCAGGTCGCCGAAACATATGTAATTCACGGTGGAGGGGATGAGCTGGCTAGGCTGGCATGATTGTGGGGTGCAGAGCCAGCTCTCTGCCAGAGCATTCTTTCCCCACTGGCAGAACTGACAGGGCTTGCCGCCGACTGCGAAGCTCTTTCCACCTCACATCTCATTTGTAGTCGCGAATATGGCGGTCGGCGCCAAAAATGAAGGCACGAAGCGTTTGGCTGCTATATAATTAACCGTGTTGACTGACTTTCGGCTTTTGCCAGGACATTCTCATTGGCGAACGATATCGCATCGACAAGAAAATCGGTGAAGGGGGGTTCGGTCTCGTCTACGCTGGTATGTGTGTACCTGTCGTCCCTGTACAGCTACTGACATGGGCAGGAATTGATATGAAGTTGGGTGACGAGGTTGCCATCAAGCTTATGCATGTCAACAACGATCCCGAGATCATCAAGTCCGAGGCAGACACGTATAAAGTGCTTGCGGGGGGCGTCGGCATACCGCGGGTTCGGTGGTTTGGCCAAGAATGTGATTACTATGCTCTGGTCCACGAAATTCTCGGGCCATCCCTCGAGGACCTGTTCAATTATTGCGACCGGCAATTCTCGATCAAGACGGTTCTCCTGATCGCCGACCAAGCTATTTCTCGAATCCAGTACATTCACGGCAAAGGGTACCTGCACCGCGATATCAAGCCAGATAATTTTCTGATGGGGACTGGAACCAAAGGAAACATATTATATACGATTGATTTCGGTCTGTCCAAGGATTTTTGCAATGCCGAGCGTTTTCAGACCTTGGAGGGCCGGCCGTTTGGTGGTACACGGAGATACGCGAGCCTGAATAATCACAATGGACGAGGTGCGTTTCTGAAAGTCGTTTTCTCGCTCGTCGCTAACTGTGCAGCAGAACAGTCCTGGGGTGATGACCTGGAGTCGCTAGGATACGTGTTGCTGTATTTCGCGCGTGGCTCGTTGCCCTGGCAAGGGCTCAAAGCCGCGACAGAGGAAGAAAAGAATGAGTGTATCAAAAAGAAGAAGCTAAACATGTCGGTGACAGAACTTTGTGAGGGTCTTCCAAGGGAGTTTGCGACATATATTACCTACACTCGGTCACTGGGATTCAAGGATATACCCGATTACGCCTACCTTCGCCGACTCTTCCGCAACGCCTTCTCGGCTCGCGGCTTCAAGTATGATAACATATTTGATTGGACGGAGAAGCTATTTTTTGAAATACAAAGCGACAGAGCAGAATGAAATGCGAAATAGTAGAGCGAGTCAGCGTGCTGGTTGGTGTTATTATATCAAGAGTTTTCCGTGGTTGAGGATGTCAGCATGCAGTGCTATGGCTCAACAAGCCAAACCAGCTTCACTTACGCGTGTTATCTTCACGCCTGGGGAATTGCGTTAGGCGAAGCAAAATGGTGCATGCCGTTTGCTGCCTGGCCTCCAGCGTTAGCTAGGCACTGTGGCAGTAGTGGTTGGGGGCTACTTTAGCGGCTGCCATGACAATCTCCTACTGTGGGATAGCTAGCTGAAGTCCCTCGTTATGCAACCCGAACTGTTGAAAGCACTGTGTCAGGGTAGTGCTTGCCTCTCCCAATGCGTTCTGTCTTGTAGGCGTAAGATTTTTTTTTATGCTCCAGAAAAGAGTCAGGCGCAGGCAGCGTGAGCGGCTGGGGCAAAAGCATGCCCGCAAGGCTGGCGTTGTTTTTAGCCTACTCTACTTAATGTCAAACCATAGCGAGCCGATAAAGGACAGCAACGCGCCCAAAAAACACAGCAGTGTGTAGAGAGAGAACAGCAACGCACCAAGAGTATACGTGGTCAACCAGGACCGACATCTAGTATAGCACGAGTTTTCGCTCGATTTATTGGCAATCATGAGCCTAGAGGTGCCTAATTTCCAGCAGTTCCTCAACGATGCGGGAGGCCGCTATAAAACGGTAGCGCTGTGGCACTCCTGGTTCTGCCCGAAGTTCACCCAGCCCAGAGTTTCCCCACCACGTTGTTCAGTGCTTGCAGCGCCCACACAATACAGGCCAAAGAACTTCTCTTTTCATTTACGCCCACGAAAATATTGCAGGCCGTATCACTGCCAAACTACAAGCCCGGTTATGGACGCGTGTCGGAAAGTACCTTTCTTTGCGCCGAAGGATAGACTTCCTGCGCCGCTTCCTCCTCCAGAAGTCATCGCATCCGCAGGTGTTGTTCTTGAGGAATATACAGGCCGTCGAGTCGTTCAGTTTGGCGAGAGCTACATCATCAAATACGGCCTAAATGTCAGCCTCACAGAAGGTGAAACTTTATTATTCCTTAAGGAGTCACAAACGATTCCTGTACCCGAAGTATTCGCCCTATATTCGAAGGAGGATGTGAAAGGACGAAAGGTGAACTATATCATCACTGAGTATATCTCCGGTGAGAGTCTCGACGTCTGTTGGGCCCTTTTGGAGCCATTGGAGAAGGAAAGAATAGCACGACAACTTCGCACGCATTTCAACATGCTCCGGAATGCTCCCGCCCCCGGGTATTTTGGGTGTTTGGGATGTCGGCCATTCGAGGAATCAATTTTCTGGGTCTCACCACAAGACAAATCTGATCGGCATCGGCAAATAAGCGGCCCGTTCAAAACGGAAGCAGAACTAAACATGGCTCTGGTGCAGAAGTATCTTTATAATGGTGGCTCTACACAGAAGGCCAAGTTTTTGAGTCGAATGCTCCCATCTGCACTCAGAGATCATACGGCGGTATTCACTCACGGGGATTTGCAGAGGAAAAATATTATTATAAAGAGCGACAAATCTATTGTCGTGATTGATTGGGAGGCGGCAGGCTGGTATCCGGAGTACTGGGAGTACGCATCCGCCACCGTTGCCGCTGCGTCTTGGAAGGACGATTGGCACGAATATCTATCAAAGGTGCTCGACGAATACCCTAACGAATACGCATGGTTTGACATGATTATACGTGATCTTTGGTCTTAAATCATTTTTAATTACAACAAGGCCAATTTTAGCTGAGTCCTGCCCTGAAAACTGTTGCATGTATCAACGGCCATCGAAAAGTAACTGCGTGCGAAGAGTAAGGCATCATTTCTTGCCTTTGCTTTTCTTCTTTCCCTTGCCAGCATCTGTGGCCTGCTGTTCTGAATTTGCCCAGGTAAACGTGCCATCGCCGTTGTCCTGGTACCAGTTTTGGTACTCTTCGCTCCAGACCCAGTCCGAAGCTTGCTGCGCGGTCGACGATGTAGCGTGGGCCTGTGTCTGCAATATTCCGCGGGTAATGAGTGCATTTACAGCCTCGTTGGTCCATTCTTGGCAGCGGCGAAGAGGCTCGTTTGGGTAGAGTCGTTTGGGACCTTGGAATTGCTTCTTTGGAGGCGGGATGCTCGAACATGTTTCTCCAATGTAGTGCAAGTTGCTGGCCGAAACCCAGCCCAAGTACGTTTTCGTATCAAAACTAGCCGAATTCTCCGGTCGTTTTCCATTCTTCGATTCGAACTGCATGCCGCTCTGTACATTTCCAGTTACATGAAACACGAGCCCACTTCCATCCAGCTCTGTTTCAACGAAGATGGCATGATGATTGCGCGGCGCTCCGATATAAGCCACCAAGTATACATTGTAGGACATAATAACGAGTCTAGAAAATAAAGGCTTTGAGAACTGTGAATAAAGACCAAGATAAGAGACTGATAGGCCTTTCTCAAGTGGTCGAAAACGCCAGCGGCTAGCCTCACATTTTACGGTTATCGAAGCGATATGTCGCTTACTTATAATATTTACATCCAATGTCTTAGTAATTGCAAGTGACCTCCATATTCTGCACGAATCCAACCCATTATCCAATGAGTCACAACGCTGAGCGGTATCGTAATTTTAGTACACGCCAGAAGGTTTCGCGGGCAACACTCCTTCTAGGAGGGTAGTTTGCATTGTCGTGGCATGTGGCATTACTTGCCAATCATTTAAAACAACCCAGAAATGCTGGCGCTTAAAGATCCTCCGCGACCGCTGGCTGTGGAGATCGTGGTTATTGTGCGACTGCCATTGGTGTGCTCGCTGTGGTGCCTGCCCTGGCAATTATCCTTCGGCGTTTTATTCTGGTGACTGTGCACCCCAGGGGCGAGGGTGGCTGCGCAGTGAAATAGGCTAGCAAGTAGGACACCGTTGCAGCATCTTATTTCTGGTTGCGCGACGCTCCTGAGTGCTGATATTACCCCGAAGATAACTCTCCTCGCTGTGCACCAGGGAGCCTGTGGGTCCCGTGGCATTTTGGGGGCGTTGGGGGAGGTTCAAGTGACAGCCCAGTGGTGGGCCGGCACAGGTACTGGTACTGTTCTTACTTAGCAGCCGCTGCAACATAAACCCCTGTCAGCCCGAATTTGGTGGCTCTGGCTCTTGCCGCCAGATGCCTTCTTCCATACATCAGTACAGATTTGGCAGTAAGCTCATTTCTTCGAAATACCCATGAACCCCCAACTCTCAGGCTCCCAGCATCTTGCTCCTTGCGTTTAACTCTCGCCCAGGAACAGCAAAGAGCCTAGTGGAGCAATCCCCTCATTTCCAGCGAAGTTTCCTTTAGCGCCCTTTTTCAGGGCTGAACGCCTATTTTATTTGATTGGGTGACAAGTCTCTGCCCGTATTTGCACATGAGCAATTCTTAATCGTAACGAATGTGCCTGATTTATGCGCGATTAAATTTAGGGAAGGCTAGTAGGCAGCCTCTCAGAAACAAGAATGTAGAAATGAGAAGCCAGAACCGAGAATCCGGACACAGAAATCAGAACTCAGAACGTAGCCCCACGTATTTGTTTTAACATTTAGATTACACAAGTGTTGTTTTTTTAACACGATTTTCTTTAACCCCAGATTCTCTTATAAGCACCTGGATAGGACTTAGTGTACTCCCCTCCCCGTAATCAGTTCAAGCCGTCGTCACGAGTCGCTGTGACGAAACCTATGATACTCTGCCCTTGTTTACCCCAGCTTCAGCCCTCAGGTCCAGGATCAAATTCCATCTGTGGATCTCGCATGGAAATCGACAGCCCTGCATTTCCTAAACTTTCAAACGCCGATTCCTCGGGTCAGAGTGTTTCGCCCTGCACATCGCCCATGGAGATAGACTCTCCTCTGTCGATGTCCCTGGATCGCCCCGCTCCCTATCGGGCTGTTGGTGATGTCAGGGACGGAAACGCTACAACGGAACANGGGGGGCCTTACCACTCGGGCGTTCTTAGTACCCCGCCTCTTTGAGAACAGTAATCCCCCTCACCTCACAGTGGGGTGGATGTCGGGCTGGGAATATCTGTCCTGCAGTTCGCGCTGCCAAGCGGAATCATGGCCGGTATGCCATGAAGTAGTAAAGCCAACAACGCACTATGGTAGCTGTCCCATGCCCTGTCCAGCGGTGCTTGGCTAATTTATTGTCACTAGAACAACCCTGTGCCACAGCTTTATTGCTCGGGAGTCGGAGAGGAGACAATGCCTCTAGAAGCTTGCCAGTTCATGAAGCAGTCTGCTTCACTGCGCCAGGCCGGGACCTGGTTTGCGTTGGCAATCAGTGGTTGGTGAATTTTCTCCAGGAATTCACTGATGGTTATGCGTTTGCCACAACCGCACATGCGTCTTGAAGAAACAATACTAGATTGTCTCGGGATGGATTTTATGTGAGCTCTTCATCAGGTACGTAATTGCATGGAGGTTGGTGGCTTCATTTACGAGTGGTGGAATAAGCTAGTGTCGGGCCAAGTTGCCGACAATCTCTATCTTCATTCCCAAAACGCTTGGTTGTACATGACCTCAAATTCGTATTTTCACTCAACACGCCGCGTCCCCGTGTACCTGAGGAGCAGACGTAAGACTGGATAGTTCCTGTAGATCGACAAATAGACGATATACCCTGGCACATCAAGTCCCCGCAGCAGCACTGATGAAGCAGGTAAGAAAACGCAGCTTGAAACGTTCCCCGCGCCCGTTTTACAGTATGCGACACCGCATGACAGCCTGTTTCCGTGCCATTTTTTCTTCTTGTTGTTCTCTTTTTATTTGTATGTCTAGTTAGACAGATGACATCAAGAGGCTGCAGCGATGTCCGCTAGCCTATAGGCCTAATGGCCCATGTCCGCATGCGCCCGCAGCGCCATGTCAAGATCCGGACTCGCGCCGTCCCAGTTACCACTGCACGAGTTCCACATCGGGCGTGGTTCGCCGGAGCACAGGGACATGTTACGCCTGCCTGGTGTGTATCCGTACCTGCATACATTTGGATGCAGAGAATCAAATCCATTATTTAGTTGGGATCTTAGTTCCTTGATAAATAAACGCGTTGTAGTATGACATTATCCCACCATTGTGTTTAGCGTCGACCAGCTCGCCCGTAAGCAGCTTAACCTATCGGGTACCATAATTATGGGCTGTCAGAGCTGGCGAGCGTCCTCGAACTTGTGAGAGTTAGTCATTNAAAAAAACAAAGGTATGAATGATTGTTGAGAACTTCGCCTTTAGTGTAGGATGAAGAGAAAAGTAAAGTAGGAAGCATGATTTGACAGGAAGAATCGAGTCAGTGATGTCTATATAGGTGATTCCCGTTCTGAGGTGGAAGAAATAAATCTCTATCTAGGCCCGAACGTGTAAATAATACAATCCTTCGCCATAGTTCCTCCCTGCTTATATCTATGACACCCCTCCTCAATGTCTGACAGTGCGGTGTAACATTTTTCCGGATCAATATCTCTGTGACCGCTGCAATCCTTACTAAATGAGTCCCAATGCAAATGAAAATCGTATGCGAGCGCGCCGTGCGTATATGCGCTATTGTAAACGCCGTTATCAGCGGTAAGTGGTTCATGTGTTTGATTGCAAAAGTCACGCGTCCACTTTTCGAAAATGCCCAAGTCGAAAGCGACTGTACTGGTAGAATTTCCACTATAACAATAAGTTTTGTTGTCGAATTGCTCATACGCTTTCTCAATGGCTGTTGATAGAGAAGGTGGAACCGAAGAGAAGAAGCCGCCTCGTGGCGCCTTGGAACCGAACTTGGTTGTTGTCATTCTGATTGCTAGTGCTCCGTGCAAGAGAAAAGGAATTCTTGGAAGAATCCAGCACCACTTCATTCTGATACTGTGCTTAGAAACACACAAAAACAACTAGCTTCAGCTCTGATGCCAGCCGTCCGTACCAGTACATTATTTTATAGAGAGTTCTGCTGGCCCGCAATTGATAATTGCGGACGATTGCCAGAATAGAGCCCGGCTGGGCCAGAAGATACTTAGTAGAAAGGTTCCATTTGGCCGGGGGACCGGCTGTCAAGAAGCTTGGCAAGAACAGCACAAGCGCTCTCAAGTCAGGAACGATGGCCGGGAAGTGACACATTCAGAAAGTCACTGATGGACGTTCCGATCGAGAAAGAGCGGAACAAGAGGCCTGAGGAACAGAGAGCAGAAAGGATACAATGATTCGAGAGAAATAAAAAGTGTACTAGGCGGCTGGAGTAGTGCATCCATTCAAGTTTACGTTTTACGTTCAAGAAAAATGGACATGGATTGAAATGGATAAGCAGGATTACCAAAGACAGCGGCTCAATCCTGTCATTGCTTGACCATCAGTCAGTTCCTATCCTTCTCCCCCATACCGACGACACTCCCTACCAAAGTATCCGAAGTAGATGGATGCTGACATCGACAAACGGGCGGGCCAAAGTGACGAAGTGGACGGCTAAAAGTACTAAAGACACCCCTCAGCACGATTCTGGTAGGGCTACAGACTGAGAAAAGGTCGAATTGCAGAAATCAATACTGAATTGTTTTTTTATTGTGCGCAAAACCAGCTTGCGGTTGTACTCTCTGTCTTTTAAATTGTCCTGCGCTGTAACAGCTAAAAAAGAAATGGCGGCATTGGCGCTAATTTACAGGCCCGTGCGCCCGTAAACTAGCGTGACGGCCTGGAAACACCCACGAAGACCGCGTACTCCTAACCGTTACAGCGCGCTGTTACTATAAAAGACAAAAGAGCGTAACCTCTTGTCATCCCGTCCTCTTTCGCCCAGCTCCTATTCTAGCCAGTGAGTATGGCTCTTCTCGCTGGTCAAATTTTAACCCATAGTGTGTTATTTCTGCTTCTACTCCCCGTTGCTGCATTTTGACGCCGACAGTGGAAACTGTAGTGCTCTGGAAATGAAAAGAATCCAGAAGCAGAAATGCGCCTGAGGAGCGGGATTTAAGGTGGAAAGAAAGTCAAAACAATCCAGAACTACAAAAGGATTCAGAAGCTCCCAAAAGCAGAAGACGGAGAGTTAACGGATATTTCAACCGTGGAAAATAGCCGGCAGAAATGACGATTCATCTCGCCTGCTGAGTAGGTTATTCTGTACTTATGCGGAGTAAGTAGGCACAACGGCCATTGTTTTCCTGGAAGAACGCAGCGAACATAAATACCCGGGTAAAAAGCTTGAAATTGCATCCAGGTCTTGTCTCTTGTACATTGAAAGATGGGCTTGCCGGATTTACTCATTATTTGCTGCACTTGGCAGCTATGGCTTTGTCGTGTATATGCGTCCGAAACGGCGTACTGGGTACCGATGCCCGGTGATACGGTCAGCAGCCTCGGTCCGGAAATCGCGCCAAACTTTTTGGCATACAATACTGAAGTGACTGATATCAATACCATTTTGGCGTACAACACCTATACAGTGTTGATTGGGAACAGTCTTCCCGCGCAGCTGACACGAACAACGTCTGATGGCAAGGTATTCCTTACTACCCGCGGGCAGGCGAGCAATGCAGATCCGACAAAAACACCGAACGATACACCCATTAGTACCAAAAGCTCTGAAACTGGACTGGGAAGAACTCATCAAGCGTCAGGAGTCGGCACTGACATGCCCTCAGCTACAACTGTCCCCCGCCCACCAACACCGACTTTGAGTGGCTGTCACCGCAACGGAACCATGTTCAAGAATCAGGAGAATATAAATGCTGCTATACAAGATTTCTGCAGTAACGCTTACAATGCATCAAAAACCGATTGCTTCTTGTCTGGAGATTCCCGGGACCAAAGGCTTTCCTTCATGATCACCCTGGAGCCACCAGGCCAAGAGATAGATGTCATACCGCACTTATCTAATGAGATTGAGGGCGTCTCAGCTTGCATCAAAACCTTTCATTTGATATTTAATAGCTGTAAGTTAGTATACTAAGACAATCAGGGCGCTTCTCTGACTGATTTAGGTCAAAATGGTACTCTTGGCAGCCGCGGCGGTACTGCAACAGACGGGCAGAGAATTTTCGACATCGGTGGATGGCAGGACAGCATCTAAATATATGAAATGAATGATGATGAAAAAACTCTAAATCAAAATAGTTTAGATTTAGAAATCTTGCGGCCGCCCGTACGTCTGTCGTTGCACCAATCGATGTGCACTAGCAAACCAGCCTACATCACCACGCAAATGCTTCTGCGCCAAATTTCCACCCAGTTTATATTTAATCTTTTCTAAAATTTCTCTTCTGTTTGTTATAATACAGCCTTCATACTACAGTACAGTCTTTTACTTAATTGCCTATGTCGTGCTTTGAAGCCAAGATGCCCATTCTCAGCCTGTCCTGGCGGAATACGCTCCGCCCTGCGCCGCAGCGTGCAAAAATTACACCATAAATTGAAATGATAACAACCTACTTTGTTGACTACGAGGGTTAAGACACGTATGGCCTCGTTCAGTTCTTTGATTATTGATACATCGAATATTATATAGTCGAAGATTCCATCCGCCTGTAGCTCTAATGTCCATTAGGCAGTTGAGCACGACACAGTTACGCTGTAACTGGTATCATAGCCTTTTGGCGCAGTAGAGAATCTAGTGATTTGAGCGTTCAAACACACCCATGGAGTAGTCTCCGATGACGATGTCGAAGACCCTGGAACTTACAATGGCGACTTGCCCATCGAGGTCCATACCCAGATACTGCGAGCGACAGGCGCCATTCCTGGAAACGTAGTCGGCTGGTTGATTGCGGAGCTAGCAATCCCAATCAAGTTACCTTACAGACAAAGACACTTATTTGATGCTGTTGCTCATATAAACGGGAAAATGGCGGTATATCTACCTACACGAAGCCGACGCGGCGTAGCAAGGTACCACGGCGGAAGCTGGCCAGCCGAGTCATTTCGGCAAGTTGCCCCCAACACATGACAAGCTCTTGCACACCGTTCAAGTAAGCGTACTACGTGGAGTTTTGGACAAGACGCTGGTAATATGAGGCTAGTAAAACCATTTTCCCGTTCCAGACCAGGTAGCAGCGGGCGCCTGAGTGCGTGGCTAGGGTAACACAACTTCATTTCTTGGTAATGTAGCAAATACTATGTTGACTGAGCCTGGCGCTGGGAAAGACGGCAGCATAGATTACACATGGGCTCCAACCCTGCGTGTCGGCTTTCTGGGCTGACGGTTGTGTTTGGCTTTTGCCATTACTTTCCGCTTCTTTAAATTCCATTTCCTGATCAACTCTGCGGCGTTCTCTGCATCGTCTTTAGCGACTAGTGTCGGCTTCCATTTCATCATATAAAATAGTTTTCCATCTATTGTTTCGTCTCCGATTATTTCCTTCACCTCCCACTCTTGACTAAGGTCCTTGCAGCTGTTGCAAGTTGAGACAGATGGGTGTGTGGGCTTGCCGTAAACCGCTGTAGGAACACATCAGTCTCTTGTTCGACCAAAAGTAACGCTGGTAAAACGACCTACTATTCAAGCCGGCATTGGATTGTCTTTCATTAGATGAGCCCGTGGCATTCATTTCGTCAGAATCCCATTCTAAATCAGTATGCGCCTCAAGCTCAGGTGCTTCGACCGATCCTGCGGCTCCCATGTCTGCGGAGGAAGAAAATGACGCGACTTAGGCGTGTGCTCAATCAGCAGTGCGAAATGCAGGCTCATGGATACCTATTGCTGTGCAGCAGCTGCTTTAAATAGTTTACTTCAGGCCATGAAGGTAAATCAACAGCATGAACACAACGGACCTGGTTCCAGCGGTCATGACATGACACGCCTGGTGGCCAGTCTCGCTGTCGTCCAGTTGTTGATGGCACGTTGTCAGCAGGCTGATGGCTTTCCGGCTGCCCCGTCGCCTCCAACAGGCACGTAGCCTCCCATTTGCCCTGTCTATTTTCGTCATAGGCAGTTTTGGACCATGGCTTTCCAGAGGCTCATCGAGCCAATTGTTCAATTGTTTAAATCTCACCCCAAGGACGATGCCGGATCTTTGGCAACTTTCTGCCGTTCTATCTGCTCGCCGTCAAATTTGATCCCACGCGCCAGCCCTCGGCCTGTAACAGGCTGTGCGTCCACTAGTCAGCGTATCCACTAGTGCTACGTCCTGGTCTTGACTTGTCCACTTGGTGATTTTTGCATCCGTCCGCTTTCACTCATCTTCATGTTATGGCCGTCTTTCCGTTTCATTGCCTGGTTTTCGGAGCCGTAGCATTAAGAATGGCGCAATTTTGGCATTAGGAACCGCATATATGTGGTAGTATTGGCTCACACAACTAGCACCTGCGCGGCCAAGGTTGCGATTCCTCCGACATCCACGACATGGACGGCAGCGTATTAGAAAAGAATAGGCCAAGAGATAGGACGAATGAAAGCATTTCTAGGAGTCTTCAGAGCATCATGCGCAGACTGGACCATCTAAATCACAAATATGGCATCGATGTTTATCTCTGCGCTAGATACAAGAGATACTTTGAGTACACCACATCACCTTCATTTCGTCCCACAGCGCTTGATATCGTAAGTGTCTCGCCCATACCGCAGCACATGCGCTCACCATATACAGGGGAACAGCTACAGACCGGTGCGAAGGCATCCGTCGGACTTTGGCAGGAGAGCTAGTCGTGTAGCAATATGCGACCAGAGCCGGCATGCGCTTCCAACTGCAAGACCATCTAATGCGATCGAAGCGAGCCGTTCTATGGAAGAGACCTCCCACAAGCCAAAACGAGATACGAGCTGCTAGCATCTCCTTATCATTGTGACCGAGCCTCGTCACAAGCTTCTTCGACAGTCACATATAGTACAACCATGAGTTGTTTCTTCAGGCAGAATTATAAGGGGTTCAGTTTCATGGTCGAAAACCTGTTACCTAGCAAATTAACGGGCGCTAGACGAAACCACGCCTGGGAGGGGACTCCGTAGGCCCTGCTGGCTCTTGCGTGTTACTCTCGAAGAACAGGCAGCAACTCATAGTAGCAGGGCGACACCGGAGGTTTTGGAAGAAATGGCGACGCGTTTCTTTCCGTTCGACGCGGGTTTCCTCTTTGTTGGTAAAAAACTTCCTCTTTACTGATGCTGGGGCTGGGGCTGGTTCTACTTCGACGACAATCTCTCTGTTTCTCCCCAGCGCAGGCTAATGCTTCTGAGTTTACATAGATAAGTCGTTACCACAAATACTTTCGTAGGTCAGAATCCATTATCCATTTTATGAAAGCCGACGTGGAGGCGGAAAATCCGAAAGGGGAAGAATAAGAAATGGAAAGGAGCCGGAAATTGCAAGAAGTCCTAGGGCAGGATGCCACAGCTGATTCATACTCGGCTCACCGTTGCAAATGGTAAGGGCATTTAAGAGGATAGGGCACCTCCGTAAAAGTTATGTCACTCAGACAAACCAAAGCTCCAGAGCAGCAATGTCAATAAACAAAAAGATAGAGCAAGAAACTCAGACAGCATGGAAAAGCGCGAAAAGTTTCAATGAGATCCGGGCAATGAGCCAGGCCATCATGGAACAGGGCCGAGAAGGAATCTTTTGCGTGACTCCATTCCACGAAGGGCCGTGGACTGCTGAGCAATGCCAGCACGTTGACACCTTGTTGCGCTTGCAATCGTACGGCATCCTTCCTCTAGGTGGTGTTAACCCCACAGGAATCTATTGGAGGCAAATTGATGGGGAATACATTCACACGAGAAAGTTGTCCGATTTTCTCTTTCTCATCCGGCATGGAGCCGAAACAGAGCGTTTCCTAGACAAGATCAAGGACGACAAACGGCTCAACAAACAAGTGAGGGACTGCGTTTATGATACAAACCTTTGTATTCTGACAGACGCCCCGACAGCCATACAACGACGAGCTCCAAGCATGGAACAACTATACAAGCAGCCCTTTACTGTCAAAGAGAGTGCCTGCGGAGTAGTAACGCTGGAATGCTGCAGTTTAAAGGGAGTCAGTGCAATTACAACAACCGGCATCTACATCTGTCGTGTCTTGTTGAAGATCGAACGCAACGATTTCACGACACAGTCAGACTCGAACGTGGCACAGATGATCCAGAAACTTCACTTGCTCCAAGATATAGAGCAATATGCACGAGAATCCCTGACAGAGACAGAAAATGAATGCATTCGACCGCCCTTCGCCCGTCCAAGAAGTGGAAACTGCATACTGGATAAACCGAGGAGAAATGCTGGGGAGGCACCAGAGACTGCTACTTGCCCTTCCAACATGGTGAACATGAAATATATAAGCAATGAAATTTGGGAAAATATCTACATATTCTTATCTCCTATTGCGCGATGGCAACTGTCGAAAACAAATGTGCAAACGAGAGCACTACACAAATATCGTCCAGCACAAAGGTGCCACGACAGACTATGGGCAAGCATTTTTAAGGATGAAAGCTGGATCCAAAAAATCAGGGATCAGAATCTAGATGTTGTGCTTCTGACGCGCGATTTCGATCCACTGTTCCAGTCCATGCTATCATTTGAACAAGAAAATGGACGCGACAGCAAACTCGAAACAGGTGAGAAGCCACATATAGTAATCTCTATTACTCGAGGGACTCCCTCGGCTCCTTCTTCGAGACAACGATTAGCATGTGACCCTTTTGACGCCAATTTATATCTAAGAGCGTTTATTTCGAGTCTCGCGTCTAAAAACATCGACATCAAGCGAATAGAGGTCAACTTTGCGGCCTTTACGCTGAACATCATGGATGTGGTAAAACCTGACCACCATATAAATGTTCCCAACGAATGCAAAATGGTACAGTCGTGGACGATACAAGCATTATTCTACGGCGCTTCAAGAGATATTCACGTTATTAAAGCTTCACCAGCCAACACGCAAGGCCTTATTCACGGCAGTAAAAGCCTTGATGCCTATTGTTTTGTGCCGGATATTTATAGCGGCCTCAGATCTGAACAATTAATTCTCACGACGGTTCTAGAAGAGGTACCGCTGGAAGAAGTTGCATGATAATTCCTGCTCTGTCGCAGGCTCACTGGTGCTACGCCTGGAGGTGATAAAGGCGGACCCAGAGCCCGAAATCAGGCTACGCGCTTCGACTGTCATGCGATCGGGCGGCACTCCCAGCCAGGGACACACTACCTCACCAGCGTCCCTAGCTGACGTCGATATTTACCTGCAGAAATCGCCATAAAATGCCATGATTTTGTTCAATAAGTAGAAAGTTAGAATATACACAAATCGTTGAAATTGAACTGAGAAGTCTTTGGTTCTTAATGGTGTGGACGCTTAGAAATCGCTGATCCAGGAACGCCTGGAGAGAGTACCACCAACTCTAGGGGGTGTTCCACCAAATATGGTGGAACTTGGCATATGCAGAGCAGCCTGGCCGCCATCACATCGCCGTGCCTTGCATGTTTCCAAGCGAACGTTCGAGAGATAGGCCCCGCCTACATTATTACAGCAAAGAATACCCGAGTTGGTTATGGTTATACTTGTAGGAGCTAAATGCTTCGCCAGCTACGCTGGCTGTGCGACGGTGCCAAGACTCAACGTGCTAGCTCTGCCGATGAAGGTATTCAAGATGCAAATGCCGTGCGCCCGTTTCCGCTACGTGTCGACTAACAAGCTCTCTAGGCGGCCGCGACAGAACCGATATAAGCCAACGACACCGGGCACACCACGGAGTAGACCCTCGCTGCGGGGAACTTGAGGTAGCAGGAAAGGTCACTCTAAAGCCCAAAGTCGCGTACAGAAGAAGAGTGCCTCTGTGAGTCGACGCTACGCGTACGCCTTTGAGCGCCTGGGAGGGGCACGACGGGCTGACGATAGGAAGCAACAGCCGAAAGGTAGCGATGCAGAGGGGACGCTTCGCACCTGGTTACCAAGCATCGGTAGATTGAATTCTGTCGTTCCGCGTCGAATTACTTGCTTTGGCGATTGTAAACCATGTTGTATTTCTTGCTAGCATTTTGGTTTCTTGACTCGGCCTTACTCTTATCTACTGATTCGTCTTCGAATCAGATCTGCGAGACTGCTTCTCTGCGAGTTCCCAGTGGACACCACGTGGCAGTGGAGGCTCATCGTCCACCACCACAACAGTGACGAACGGAGCTGGTCATCCCCTGTATTCTCACGTCAAAACCCGTCGTCGGAACGCTGACCCTTCAGAGCATGTATCTCGCCCATGGTACGAAGCAGGTGACTGACGTATGCGGCCTACTGCACTACTGCCAAGTCTTCGCAGCGAACTTGCATCCAATCGATCATTCGGCGAGCGGGGTTGTGCCAAGAGATCTCCGAAAATGCCTTCCACCGCTGCACGGTTACCATGCCAGTTAAGTAATCTTAACCTATGATGCCGTGCACTCTGGGAATTTCTATCGATTTGTGTGCGCGACCTAACTAGCTAATTCTATATCTCTACCTGTCATTTGGATGTTACACTGAGGCGTTGCTTTATCAATAAGTAAATTCATGTGTTATTACAAGCCGCGATCTGCGTCAACTTTCTGTCTTTGGTGGGCATTACTTCTCAGGTCTCAGGTTGGAGGTTTCCAATGGCAGCAGGTCAGTTTGCAAGCAGTAAAAATTCGTAGGCTTGGGACTGCCGACCTCGTACCGTGCACAATGAGAAGTTGGACGGTAGTGTGAAACGCAACGCTTGTGAGAAGAGATACCGAAAACGCAATATATTTTTCACAGTCTTCCTACGTATCTATTCACTCCCCAATATCTTCTTCATAGCCTGATTGGCGGGCATATGCCAACAACGTCATACGCTGGGAAGGGGCGGATAGGCAAAAAGATCTGGCTCCCCTGGAAACGGGCCTGTGTTCAGGAGGACCGACAGCTGGTCTCGGACACTTCCAAGGCTCTCGTTTACCCTAGATGCGGAATTAGCAATTGCGATCTGCCATCTTATCTCATCACCTACATCTTCTTTAGGCTCTCAGTATCTTTGCCATGCTGCTCCATAACCCTTTTGCCATTTTCAACGTCCTGTCTGAGGGCGTTCATCTCTTGCGTACCGTCTTCCACCTCTTTCCGTAGAAATTCTATTTCCTGAATGTGTTCGTCGTATTCCACGGCCGAGGGTGCACCATTTTGGTCATTGTAATTCGGGTCGGAGAGTGATTGGGTCTCTTCCTGGCCCTTGCTCTGCCGCAGCGAGTCGATCTGGCTTTGCAATCTTTGGAAAGATGTTCATTAATAAACAGATCGGCGCGCAACATTCGTTACGTATCACTGTGTCTTACTCATGTATCGTCTTCATAAAATCGTCAGAACTGCATCTGTCAGTTGGTGGACTCGTAGCTGCTGTGGATCAGGTAGAACATACGATGCATTCGATGGTAGAGCGCCGCTCATAGTATTGGCCATGCTGAGAAATATTAGTCGTGCACTGGGAGAGTGATTGAAGTAAACCTACGGTGCATGACCTGTCTCGGTGCCATGGCCAACTCGGACACCCGAAGCGCGAACACCCTGTTGAAGGGCAACAGCACCCGGTGCCACGCCACTTTGTCGAGAGAATTTACGTGGCGCTAGATGAGATGACCTGAGCGAAAGATCCTGTGGCACTCGCTGTTGCTGCTGCTGTTGGGCGCGCCTAGCCTGTAGGCGGCTATTGAGATGTGCTTGCATGACGGGCTGCGTGGACTGATACGGCATGCAGTTTGAGAAAGTATTCATATGCCATTCCATCTCTATTAATATACTGCAGCATATTATTAATAATATCAGCATTTGAGATTGTGTATATAGTGTGTCTGCTATTACAGATCCAATGTGCCTACTACCCCCAGTTGCGGAGCAGAATCCCGTCCATCTGTCCACTGCTGGACGAGCACGTCAGGTACCGAAGCTATCTTACTGTGACTGCGCTGCCTTAGTCTACTACTGCTCAACAACCATTTTCGGGTTTTGGCCCTTTCTTGCTGCCATAGCGCTGGTCATTAGTAGCCAATTAACCGAACGGCAAGGAAAATGCGTCAATCAACGTTGCAAAGTCTGCTTCTGGTGAGCTTCCGCCCAGCGCTCATTTTCGCACCAACACCAGTGGCGGGAAGCGGAGAATGGCGAGAATCGTATGTACATCGCCTGCTCAAGTCTAAAAGCCGTCGCCCGTCCAATGTTGCCTTGCTGCAAAGCCGACAGTGAATCAATTCAATGACAACATGCATTTCAGCGGATTATACATAGTTTATCCAGATAAATATCCACGGATGAAAGGGGCTCTGAAGTGAAGCTACAGTAGAGCCCCTCACGCGTGACTTCGTTCACTCCTGGATTGATGCGCAACATCTTCTACCTTTTGTACTCCCCCAACTACTCGCTGCTTTCACATTGAGCATGGAGCGTCTATACGCCCTAAACGACGAAGAACGCAAGGCCACTCTACGTCAGCGTCTGGTCGAAGACTGCCACGTCGTTGTCCACCCGCTGCTGGATCTCGGAGCCTTCAATCCCAACATCGTCCCCTGGCTTCCGCTGCTAGACAGGTCTGTCATGGGAGCTGAACTGGCGAACCAGGCAGAGGCGATTTTCTACGGCAAAAACAGCTTCCTCGTCTGGTGGGACGCTCTGCAGGAATTTTTGTCCCCGACGAACGGAATGCCGACCGACAAGCTAGTCAAACACGTCATTGTCCGGTACAACCTCCAGGAGCTACAGGCGAGCGGGCGCAACCTAGCTACGGAGCTGCAGCATCTGTTGCGACTCACCAACGCTGAATTAGTTGCTGTCGACATCGCCGGTGGCGGAGCACCAGATGGCAGCGACCTGCAAACGCAGGTGGTGCTGCGCGATATTGCTTCCATCGTTGATCGGCTCATCTCCCATTTTGGTCCTCGGTTTGTCATCGGGCGGTCGCTGGGAGAGTGGCCTGCCCTGTACAACATTAAATGGGTCAGCTTCAAATCCTACTGGCAGAAGCCAGCACCATCAGCGCGGGAGAGGGCGAAAAGCAGTGAGGCCAGCTTTGAGGAGATGATGCAGCTGCAGGTGGAGAGTTGGATACAAGCCGCCCAAACGCCTGAATGGAGCCCGCCGCTCTGTGGCCTCTCCGGCCCTGACACGCTACACTCTGGTTGGCAAACATGTAGCGACAAGCTCACTGAGTGCATTCCGACAGGTATTTTGACACATGGTCTGACTTAGTTTGCGTCCTACGTCTGATTCATAGGACCGGTGGCCTCCACGTTCGCACCAAGGTCCGAGGCTTGTAGTATGTCAGGGTGTCACAGGCACCTTGACGGTAGTCTTACCACTACCACCACACCACCACGACAACGCAAAGCGACGGAGAGGACCTTTCTACAATGATATTGAATAGATACATAGTATTAATAAAATATGAGTGTAAATACATCAGTGCAGTTCCTCTAGTGCAAGAGAATACAGCTCTCATGTGCTTCCATGAACCGGGAGTGTGTCGATGTTCCTCGCAACTGGTGCTAGCGCTCAACTGAAATTCAGACACAAGAAAGAAAGCAGAGAGAGAAAAAAAGCATCATACTCGCATCGGGGTCCCTGTCAACCGCAAAGAGTCAGGGTGATATCGCCTGAGGTGTCGCACCCTGTCGTCGCAAAGTCATCGTCTGGTTTGTTGTATACTTGTGAGCAAAAGTCTAGGCACCCCGGGGAGCAGACAATCGGAGCGCACTCTGCTAAACTCGGCCGTACGGTAAATCCATACTGGCAAAACTGGCGAGGGACCTCGTCATTAATAGACGAAATGTCGTAAAAAAGATTTGGTGTCTGCCAAGGGACAAAGGCATACTCGAACTGTGTGATAGGGCCCGCCAGAGATGTGGCGAGACTTGCCATGGCTATCTTGATCGACACGCCGGTTCCATCTTGTACCGGCTTGAATCCCTCAGAGTAAACGTTGCCTGGCTGTATCTCGCGTATTTCTGAAGGCTCTGTCTGTACAGACTGGAGATAGACTGGGAATGGGCACTGATTCTCTACACGCGCCTCAAGGCTTGCCATGGCAGCACGTAAAGAGAAATACAAGGCTACAATGTGTCGCTTCATCCTCACAACACGATGTGCTTCACTACAGCGTAGAAAAGAACACGGTGCGAGCAGCAGCTTGCAACAGCACATATGCCGTATCATATATACAAGCATACGTGGCTACGTTGCCGCTGGCGGCCTACCTAGCAGGCGCCTGACGGAGTAAAGGCCGCTTTCGGGATATCAATCGAGCCTTTTCTATGCTACGTTTGGAAAATATCTCATATATTCATGATTTTCATTAGGTCAAAACTGCTCAAACGGCCAATCTGGTCAAAAAGGCTACTTATTATCGGGTACGTGCGATGCAGAACAGTGTGACCCGGCGCCCGGCGCGTCCATAAAAACAGACATGGCGCGCAAAATCAGGAGAACAGCACGCCGCCTTGCCCATGGAAACTGAAATCCAAGTACTAAACAAAATTTCTCTGGGAGCCTTTCCGAGGGAGTCCGTCCAACAGGCCGTCTCTGCACTCAAGACCGTTCAGCAAAGGTATCCTGCCATTGCTTCCATGCAGCCATCGCGCTCAGGTTCGGCGGCAGCCGACGAGGGAAACAGTGCATTTCCGCGCACGGAAGCAAAAATAGTGGAGTATGTTTCCAGGTACGCCGACACCGTGCCGCCGACCGATGACTTGTCCAAAGCAGCGTGGAGCCTGGCACAACAACACGCACCGCCTCGCGACGCCGTGGCTAGCTATCTAGACCTTCTCCGGCGGCTGGACAGCCCAGTGGAGATTTTGCCGATTCGACCTTTACACGATGGCATAACGCTGTCATCGGAGGGCACCAAGCGACCCGTCATCATACCATTCATGGAAGGCGACATCTGGGCCTTTGCCGTGGCGTATGCTGATTGCGTCCACTGGTATGACAGCAGACGCGAAAAGCATGTTCCAGTTCTCTCCTCACTGGACAATCGCTCGGTGACAAATCTCTGGACTGGGCCTCAGCATCAGAGAAGCGAAGACGCCGCCCTCTTCATGCTCATGGGTATTCGTTGTATTCAGCGTGGCTGTCCGCACCTCGCTCAAGAGACGGCGGTGAACCTCGTGTCGAACTTTCGTGCACAGGTCGTGATTGAGCTTCTCTGTGGCAAGGTCAACCCGACCAGACACGAAACAAGCAGGCTTCTATCGCAAGAAATAGAAGAGCAGTCTCTTTTCTTTGATGACGCCATGAATGGGCTAGATGAGCGTCCCTCCCCTCCGCCATATACGGAGCCCGACCACGTATTCCGTCCGACGCCACACGCGTTCAGCTATGACATCCCAACCATCTCTGTGTCGGTGCAACCTGCAGGCAAGAGAATCAGTCACGAAAACGTCCTCAAAGTAACCGACGCGCAAACCATTCTCACAAACCTCAATGAGGCCTGTTTGGCTACGCGTGCGGTGGTGCAGAGCACTGGCACACCGCTAGACATTTTGTGGTGTCTCGTGCAAAATATCTCATCGACCAGCGCCTTTCACGACCGCCGCAACGCCGTCCTCTTTTATGAGGAAATGAAGCGACATCAAACGGATAAAGATGTCAAAGAGGCGATGAAGTACCCGACCAGCATCCAAGACATGCGTGCTGTGCAGGCGCACTGCAAGTTTTGGAAGGACATCTGCGAGCTGCGCAGTAGTTGGGGAGAGGACAAGTACGTCTTGCTCTTGGCTTTTCCGCGAAATTTCACCGGGCGGAGCGGCAGGGCGCGGCATATTCGAGAGCTAGAGCAGAGATTGAATGATGGTGCAGATCATCTCGAGGCGTACCTGCATGCCGCGCGCGACATGTGTCGCGCCATCATGGATAATTCACTGCCGGGAGAGAGTCTCATGATAGACGTCTACCATCTGAAGAAGCATGAGCCGTTGACGGAGAGCAGTTATGATGCCTTTGTGAGTGTGAAGCCGAGAGCTAAATTGCCAATACCACGCTGGGTGACGTGAAGGCTGGCATAGACGCGGCTGCCAGTCTAGGCTGCTATCCGACGGCTTCAGGCAACCCAAACTAGTAGATACTCAACAATTCAAGTCTCTTCTTAATTCGATGCAGCATACTTTTACGCAGTGAATGACGACCATTGGTTCGCAAGCAATGCGAGTCCAAATTGAGCGTCGTGTGTGCGCGTTAGGTCTGTCCCTATATGTGTGCGAGTGAGACTACGCTCGAAGAATATTGAGCAATCTGCACTGAAATCGGCACTGTTTTGAACGATCAAAGAGTGGTTTACTTGGAGCATCGACTCCACGTCGTGCACACTAGGAAGATGAGATATATCCGCTTGATAAATAGAAAAACGGATCGTGCGTTTGCGTCTTGCCTGTGGCCACTTCCACGCCCCGCTCCCACCAGTCGCGGGGTAGCTAACCCTGTGCCTGCTCGGAAGAGCGACGGTCGACCGCCAATGCCACAAAGCCGGGTTTACGACATCGCGGATAATGATGCGTAAATCAAATCAAGGTAGTATATTGATAATAATAAAATATGAAAAATTGACTATCAAGGCGAGCACAGAACGACAACGTTGGCAGACTGCTGGACGCCCTTGCCATGGAACTAAGCCTGTACACCCCACCAACGCTCAGTAGCACTCCCTACACAACCAACCGAGCATCAAGCACATCACCATGGATAGGCGGCAACACAGATCCCAATCGCGCCGCTGTCCTCATGTCCGTCAGTGAAGTCCCAAACGTAGAACGCACCGCTCCCTATTACATGTTTTGTCGCCACCGCCGACATGACGGCCGCGCACGCCCACGGCATCCTCTACTGCCCGCCTGAGCAGGAGGGGCAGCTGCTTGATGCACGCCGCCGAGTTGTGTCGCCGCGGTGTTGGCCGGTTACATAAAGACCCTCATCGCTGTCGCGCAATTCTCTTACCGCACAAGTTGCGTTAACGATAAACCACCGTCCAGTTACTTACTCGTTGACCGGAAACAGTTCAGGACGTAACGATGGTCACAATTAGGTAGAGCAAGAATACTCTAGCGGCCATTTTAGCTTGTGGAACAGTATCGCGAACCAGTAAGTTGCGGCTAAGCAAATATCAGGCCGTTACTTGACCATCTACAGTGAAACCCACCCAACTTCCAAGCTGGGAAGCCTGCATCCAGATAACGAAAGTCACGTCCACCAGCAGCCGAACTATATAAGCAGGTCGGAATGCAGAAGTTGGTAAATCCCTACTTCAGGCTGTATTGCGAGCGATGCTGCGTCGCAGGCTGTACCATTCCTAGTAGTACACAACGTTTTTGCTGCTATTTCCTAAAAGCACGGCGCAATGGGTGAGCTCATCTCCTATAGACATTCAGTTCTCATTTGTTAACAATTCATTACAAAGGTCTTCTTGCGCTTACAAGACGATGCATCGATCGCAGCCCATATCTAGCGGAATGCTCTCTCGATTGGCCCGAAATTTCGGATCTCCGTTCTCAGCTTCTATGCTTGCTAGAGAGAAAGTGCATGCCGGAGCTCTGTCTACTTTTAACGAAAACCTCCAATGGTGCTTATGGCTGGACGCCGTTTCGCGCGAGTCGACGTGGAAAATTCTTCTTTGCTACAAAACTCCCAAGTAAACGAAGCAGGGAAGAAGTCGTCATCAATATCTACCTCAGTCATCTGGCCCAGCTTTGTCACGAAGCGGTACCAGATGGCGAGTTCCTGGTTCTGGATCCCGAGGAACTTGTTGCCTATAGGCGCACAAGACAGCGGGTTGACCCCAATAGAGATCTTGCCTGTGTACTCAAAACGATGCCAGTCGTTCCTTTAGTCCCTGGCAAGTGGCAAGATCGCTGCGCCGTGTTGAAATGGCGAGCAAGTTTGGCTGTCTGGCGAAAGCATGACACCAAGCATGAGCTCCTAAGTGGCGCGGAGGACCCTCCTCCGATGTATAGCACGGGTCCGCCACCAGCGTACGAATCATGCCAAGTTGCAGGTAGGCTGTTATATGACGACGAGAAAAATCACTCTACCGTCACCTATTAGGAGTAAGACGCTCATATGCTAGTTTCAATTCTTTTGGCAGTAGATTTATTAATACTTACAGTATTGTTTTACGCAAAACCAGCTTCACCCTACAATCTCTATGTGTTGATTTTAGCGCGTGCTGTAGCAGCTAAAAGCGGGCGGTGTTAGTGGGCGTTTCAGGCTACCACGCTAATCAACAGGCGCCTTAGGCACGGGTCACCGCTAATAAACGGTTTTTTTTAGCGGTAACAGCGGGGGCTAAGTTAGAGAGTGTAAGGTGAAGCTGGTTTTGCGCAGACCAATAGATGTACCAATCTCCACCGGGCGTAATAAACAGAATGAATGAATGAATGAATAGATGTACTCGGAATATAGCTGTTTTCGAGTTCTTGGCTTTTTGCAGTGACAAACCTTTGCTCAACGACACTAAGTATGTTTGTTACAAGGCGCTTCTTTACTTGCCTTCTTGGTCAGTGTGTCAAGACGCATCGGGTGGCCACAGAGCCCATGGCACAAGATGAACGAAGTAAAATATTGTATTTTTCAGATTCATGATTCAACGTATACATAGCTGGCTTTCACTACAAATTATCGTTTATCGTCTCGTAAGGAGCGCGAGTAGGCATGACACAGCCGGACCCGTAGTCTCCCCCGCTGTGAACAACAAACAGTGCCGCCCACCCCGGGCGGGGCAGCCCTAGCTGGACCCTGCCTTGCAGACTTTCCACCGATCAGCCACTATTCAGGTTCTTTCCACCGTGATCACTGCACACGGCGCTGACGATGATACACAGTTCCGAAAGGTGCGTGGAGATGCTGCTGTCTCTGCAATCGCTCCAACGTAAATGGAGATCCGCTAACGTGGCAAGGCATCGCTTCCTCCTCTAGCGTGATGGCGAACGCATGCGATAAGCTAGGAACCTGGAGTGCAATTTCCCTTTCAAAATGCATCACGTCGATGCTTCCCCCTCTGCCGCTTGATACTGCCAAAAGCTCCTGTCCTTGGCATTAGAAGACAGCAGAGGAATGATATAATTGGCCGAGAAGGGCGCGCAGCTCATCAGATCCCGCTCGAAGGCGACATTGAAGCTTGCCGGTGCAGTAATATGTGCCACGGCGCATGATGGKTAGAGCGCTGCCATCTCGTCGTACGTTGCGCTGCCGTGGAGTGGAACGGCAGCGGCGAGTCGATATCGCCATATGATTCGTAAAATGAGCTCATCTGTCCACTGTATTCCGTGCGTGTGTGTTAGCTCAGGAAGAGTAGCATTGGAAATGCGGGAGGAATTGGATAGTGAGCCGTGTTATACGCACACTGAATGAAATGTCGAGGCCCGTGAGCCTTGCGCCGCGTGTGAGCTGCCGTATGACATCGCTCGTGTCGAGCAAGTTCCATCGCAACTGCTGCGCCTCCTGTGGCAGTTGCTCGAGTGTGTCGTCCTCGAACGAAGGGCCAGGTATATTGCTCCTGTCAAGCACCTCCTCCAGTTCTTTAGCCTGGGCAAGCAGCTGCTCAGCAAGTAATACCAGTGACGGCATAATGGTGAGGTCCAATTTCAAGCGTGTCTTGGGTGCAATGCGCACAGATTGCCCGTGGGTTAAGGAACCAGCCTGTGCCGCAATTAATCTGCGGACGCATCCAACACGGAGGGGCCGTCGTCTCGCCGTATTAGTAGCAGCCACAGTTGCACAAAACATTGGAACTGGTTAGTGTGAGCCTGCCCCTCTGCGGCACAGTCAGAGATCTGCAAGGAGAGGCGCAGATCCAACGCAGGCTGTCACCCATCGCTCCCTCTCATGCAGGCCGGGGCTGGCTTCCTCTGGCCAGCGCCACCAGTCAGCAACAACACAAAACGGGTAAAACGGGCTCGCCCCGCCCCCAGAATTACGCCGATTATGAATATGAGCGTTCAATCTGCTGAAGCGACGCCCCGTTGACGGAAGGCCCTTCTTTTCTTCTACTATCTGACCATATCCTGCTTGCCTTGAGCGAATCAACACTGTCTCGCATCCTACTTGCTGCGTTCTCGTCGCCATGGTTGTCGAGGACAAGGGCCCTCTTTGCTTGGCCGTCATTATTGCCACGCTGGCCGTGAGCTCCGTCTTTGTATTTGCTCGTGTACTAACGCGCACGCTGATTCGGCCTCAATTCGGATGGGATGACGGCCTCATTGTCGTTACTTGGGTACGTCTTTCAAGTCGCACGACCCCTCCTTGTGTTTTGTTGCCGGCTGGGATGCGCTCGCTAACACCGTAACAGGCCCTTATTCTGGCGTATAATATTACCATGTTCATCTCCATCGATCGCGGCTACGGTAGACATATTCTCGACCTAACAGAGCAGCAGACGGTCGGCGCCGTCGAGGCTGAGGTCATCGGCCAGTTCTTCGCCATTGCCTCGTTTCCCAGCGGCAAGGCCTCAATTGCGTTTCTACTGCACCGCATCTTTCCCGGTCGCAAGCTGGCATGGTTCCTGTGGACTGTGGTCGGCGCTAACGCTGTGTGCTTCTACGTCGACGCGATACTGATCCTGGCCCAATGCCAGCCTGTGGCCTTTCAGTGGGATCATTCTATCCCGGGCGGGTCTTGCTGGAGCTCCAAGGTGGTGATTGATTGGGGATTTCTCACCGGTGGTATGTTATCCTTTGAACTTGTCTCCGTGACCTAACCGGCTCGGTCTAACCATTGTTTTTTGTTTCTTAGTCACCGGCGCTGTTACAGACTTTGTCTTTGCCCTCCTTCCTTGGTACTACATTCGATCACTACAGATGGGCGTCAAAGAGAAGCTCAGTGTCGGCGTTGCCCTGAGCATGGGCTTATTTGCGGGCGCCTGCTCTATTCTGAAAATCTACTACACCTCAACGCTGGGTGCCCACGCTGACTTTACTTGTAAGTACTGCCATTTTCTTCGGAGCTCGTCATTTAGCGCTAACATTACTCGCAGTCGATACCGTGCCGCTCGTCATCTGGTCGTGCACCGAGCTAGCACTCATAAACATTGCCGCTTGCATTCCTACCCTGCGGCCGCTGTACACGTGGCTGACGGGGGAGGGCCGCGGTGCGGCGAGGACCAAGCCCTACGCGTACCCGTCCGGCTACGGCGAAGGCACGGGGCATTTCGTGCGTGTTTCAAACCGCAGTAACAGGAGTATCCAAGCAGGACAAGAGGATGAGCATGCTCTCAACATTTACCACTCTAAATCATATCGTGTGAGTTTTGAGGAGTCTCCCGAGACACCGTCAAAGCCGCCCTCTGCATATGCCAACCATACTTGACACCCATGAGAGATGAAGTGCGATGCAGCCATAAAATTACTCGACCTGCCTTTCTTGCTGACGAATGGAAAATCACGAATGCTATGGTACATAATCTTTTTTGGCGAGAGGAACTCGCAGCGCGCCTGTGGTTAGGCGAGAAGCGATGGAACTGGACGAGGCTGGTCGCTGATATCCTGAGGCTTAGGCGTTACATACCCTACATGGCATGATATGTTGTGTCCGTACTAGTTCTGCTTATAAGTTTTAGCTTTCTATAATGGAATCTAGTGAAGTGCCTTCGTTTCGTGCAATTGGACGCAATGTTCGGGGACTCCTTAAGAGGTATACACTAAACCCGGCGCATGAGTAAAATTATGATGGCAGAGCTCCAACGGTACCCCTGGCCGCTCTCGGCGCAACATACGCCAGCCCAACGTCCATATACCCGCCCCTGCCTATACACCACCCATGCATCCCCGCCTCTGCAAGGCAGGTGCTGGCCCATCCGCCCTTGGCATTTCTGACGGGCTTGTCTAGCGCATCTTACACCCCCTGCTCGCGAAGACGGCCAACCTCGGAAGATCGTCAGTCAACCACAATTTTGCTTGTTATTCCCTTCCAGCTACGGCTAGAGCCCACATTACCATCAACACTGGTGGCTACTATTATGACAGCTAACAGATGCTGGTACAACTCGTGCCCACACCCACTTTTCTAGCCTATTACAATAGGCAACCACCTATAAAAATAGGTACTTATTACTAGAATAGATATATTACTTAAATTGTTATTTTTAACTCTATAATTAAGGACTTTAATAAGATTTATAATAATATAATAGTAGAAAAGAGAGTAGACTAAGTGGTATACTAGATAAGACTATAATAGTAGCTTATTTCTAAGTTATAAAGAGTTTATTTCTATGAGGGTTTGGAAAGATTTATTCAATCTACTTAACGATCTTATTATAAAGAGGAAAAATTAAAGAACTAAGAGGAGAGATCCTCCGGATCTCTCCTATAATATCCTTTATAAGTACTGACCACGGTATTAGTTAGATAGGTAACTATTGAATATAGGATCGCGACTAGGGTCGCAATCTATTCTATTATAGTGGTATAATGAGGTCTTTAGGCCGAGTCTCTTTTAGGGTCTAACCTATAATAGTATCCCCCCCTCTTATAAGTGACACTCCTAAATATTAAGTATAGCCGTGCTAACTAAGGCCACTACTAGTTCCTAGGTCGGTTCTTAGTAGCCTATCTACTTAATAAGGTATTTCTTTATATAGCCTTATTTATATTAAATATACTTCTCTTTTATAATAGCCTTTATCTCCTATTCTTCTTTACCCTTAATAAGCTATAAGGGTAGCTAGTTATTAGTTTAGGTCTATAATAATAAGGGATCTATTATAATAAACTATATTAAGGCTATATAAAAANTATTATAAATACTAGGTAATATATTAAAATAGTAGTTATATAAATTAATTCTTTTAATTATTATAAACTTTATATACTTTATATTTAGTTTTTTATATAACTACTTTATATAAATATTCCTTAAATTAAATTAAACCTTATTATTAACTTTAAAGGCTAATATTTATTAATATACTTAGTTAGTTATATTTTCTTAAGATTACTAAATAACTACTATTATTATTTATACCTATTTTATAGCCTACTTTAGCTTTAATATAATAATATCTACTTATTAAACTAGGCTCTATAAATTTATTAATAATAGTTTTTTNAATATAAATACTATAAGCTTAATATAATAACTATATATTAAAAAGAATAGATTAACCTTTATTAAGGCTATATCTTAATTATTAATAACTAGCTTTATATATAATAGTAAATTTATCTAGTTATCTTAATTATAGTTTATAAATATATAAATATATACCTTTATTATCTAATTTATTTATTTAATTAAACTATTTATTTCTAGATAGTAGGTTATAGATAATTATTATATAATTTAAAGTAATATATATAGTTATTTTTATAATTATTTAATAAACTAGACGCCTTTATTTAAGATAATAACCTTAGGAATACTATAATATTAATAAAAANTATAAATAAACTTCTTTATTATAGTTTTTATTTAGATATCTTTATAAGGCTTAAAGATAACCTCTTTATTTAATTAGTCTATAATAACTATTAAGTTTAAGTAGTTATTATTCTTAGGAAGGTTTATAATAAAGTTAATAAATATTTCTTATTAAATTTAATTAGGGACTAGGAGTAGTTTTAGGAAACCGCTCTTTCTTTCTCTTTATACCTTATTTCCCCTATAGTTATTATAATTCTAAATGAATTATTATATATTATCTAATATACCTAGTTAAAAGAATTACCTAGAGAATAAGCTTATAAGGCTTTCTTATTTAAGATGTCTTATTAATAGTAAGTTATATATTTCTTAGATAATTCTTATTTATAATAGCTCCTAGTTTAATACCTATTATTATTTATAAAATAATAACTCTTTATTTATTAATAATAAATATTTACTAATAGATAACTTTAAATTAAGTTCTATTAGAAAGGTTTATTATTATTATAATATACTTTAGATAATATTTTTATAATTTATATTTTACTCTTACCTTATACCTAGAGTATATTATTTTCTACTAGTAATTCTAGCTCTAGTACTTTCTTAATACTTTATATATAAATATCCTAAAAAGACTCTCCCTACTTTATAGCTAGTATTAGTTTATAATAAGTAATCTTAATAGAAGTTAGTATAATAAGTCTTTAAAAGGTATATATAGTTTCTAGTTTTAATAATTATATTATATAATATTATAGTTAATTATTATTTACTTNCTTTTAGTATATCTTACTCTCTATAAAAAAGTATATTTACTCTTTTATTTTATTTTCTAGGTATATATAAGATAGTAAAATTATATTTTAATAAGATAAAAGACTACCTTATTTATTATTCTATTAGTTTCTTAGTTATTATAAAGTATTTAAGGTTTTTATAATTAGTTTAAATTTTAAACTTCTTTATATTATATAGTTCTTTATTTTATTCTTCTAAATACTTAATAATTACTAATATCTCCTTATTATAAATCTTATAATTATATTTTATAAGGGTATTTTTCTTTAAGTAGAATATATATAGTTATAGTATTTTATTATTATTAAACTATATTAAGGCTTTATTAATACTTTAAGTAGAAGTATTTATTTTTAAGATAGTCTTATATTTTAAGTTAAATTATAATAGGACTAGAGTCTTTATAAAGAGCTTTTTTAATTAATAAAAGGTGGTTTTAATTTTATTAGTCTATTAATAAACTTAGTCCTTTTTAATAAATATAGTAAGGGGAGTAGTTAGTACTAAGTATCTTTTTATAAATTATTAATAGAAGTTTATAAATTTAAGGAAGCTCTATACTACCTTTATTAATCTTAGTATTTCTTACTTAATAATAGCTTTAATTTTTATTAAGTCTATTTATATTCCCTTACTAGCTTTAATAATAAAGCCTAGGTATTTTATTTTAGTAACTCTAAACTTATATTTATTAATATTAAGTTATAATTTTACTTTTTATAATTTAATAAGTATTTTCTTTACCTAGGCTTTATAGTCTTCCTTTATTTTATAAGTATAGATAAATATATTATCTATATAGGTAAAATAAAACTTATTTAAATACTCCTTTAGGGCCTAGTTAATATATCTTTAAAAGGTATTAGGGGTATTTATAAGCCTAAAAGGGGTAACTATCTACTTAAAAAGACTATATCTTATCTTAAATACCATTTTCTATATATCCTTTTAATATACTTATATTTTATAAAATATAGTTATAATATTTAACTTAATAAACTATTTTATTTTACTAATATTATAAAGTATCTTATAAATTAATAAGAGGGGGTATTAGTCCTTATATATAATTTAATTTAACCCTTAATAGTTTATATAAAAATATAAGCCACCCCCTAGCTTTTTAATAAATAGTATAGGGGTAGCTACTAGGGAATTACTTATATAGATAAAGTTTTTATCTAATAGCTCTATTAAGGTCTTTTATAGTACTAGAAGTTCCTCTTTAGATATATTATATAGGGGTCCCTATAAGACTTTAACTTCTCTCCTATTTTCTTATTTTAGTTTAATTTAGTAGTTTATACCTAGTCTTAATAAAGGGAGTTAATTAGCTTAAGATTTATTAAAAAGTACTAAGAACTCCTAGTACTAAGGGGGNAACTTAGTTTATAAGTTAGTAGTTATTTTCCCCTATAAGGCTTTATTAATATTTATTAAGTTTATTAAAAATATCTTAATTTATCTATTTTTTTTTAATATTATAACTAGATATAGAATTTTATTTTAAATATCTAGGTTAGTAGGCTCCTTATTAGGCCTTTAGTATTACTCTTTATTCTTAACTACTAGGGCCTAATTTCTAAGTATTTTTCTATTATATAAATAGTAATATCTTAGTCTTTTATTTAGTCTAGGCCTATAATTATATTATAGTTATTTATTTTAGGTATAATATATAAGTAGACTATATATTATATATAACTATTAATATTTATTTAAATAATAACTATTTTTAAGGTTATAATACTTTAATTATTATTAAAAGTTATTATCTTTTAAGGGGATATTAAAATATATTAAAGTTTATATTAATATATAAAGTATTTATTTATTATTTTATATAAGATATAGTTTATATCTATTAATATAAATATAAAGATAATATTATTTATTAAGATTTAAATAATAAAGGGGGTATTTTTTAATAGATAAAGGTCTAAGTATATTATATTTAGCTTTTTTATTAGCTCTTAGATATACTTTTATTTAAGAGCTACTCTTTTCTTAAATCTTTAGAATTCTCTATATCTTCTAGCTCTTTTAACCCCTTTTTAGTAAACCTAGTTTAGGTCTTTAATACTTAAGTTAGTAGTATTATTAGGATTAAGTTATATTATTTAATATAATAGCTTTTATAGCTATATTATAGGTATACCTTTTTATCCCTTTAATCTTAAAGTTCCTTATCTATTACCTATTAAGTCTTTTACTAAAAGCTTATAGTATTTATTTTTATTTATTTCTAGTCTATAGGTTCTAGGATTAATATATTAATTATATAGTATTAGGGTCTATTATAATTATCCTTTATTTAATAAGGTAGCTTCTAGTTATTATAGAGTTAATATTTCTTTAGGTTAAATCCTAGACTTTAAAAAGTATTTATATATTTTAGGTAGGTTATTAATAAGTTTAGTTATTTAACTAGTTTATCTTATATTATAAAGTTAATTAACCTTTTTAAATAGTTAATTTATATAATATTATCCTAGGTTATATCTTTACTATTTATAAGTTCCTTCTTAAACTTAAATAAAAATATAATAAAACTCTTATAGTCCTTTTAATATATTACTTTTAACTAGTTTATAACTTATTATTAGTTATTTAGATTACTATAATAGGTCTTTAAATAGTCTATAAATTAAGTAAGACTATAGTAGTTTTCCTTTACCCCTTTTTTAAAGAATATTATAGCTATACTTTATAGTATCTTATTTAGATATATAAAGATATATATAAATTAGTTAAATAAGTTGCCTATTATAGGTCTATTAATATAGAGTTTACTCTATATCTTAAGGTACTAGGTTTAGAAGTCCTTTCTATTTCTATTAAAATAGTATAAATCTAAAAGGGTTAGTTTTTTCTTTTTAGGTCTATTTCCTACTCTTAGTTAGATAGGCTTAGGCTTAATTATTAGTGGCTAGGGGGTTATAATTAGTATAGTTATAGTAGATTATAATATTTAAATTTATATTTATATTACTTCTTTATTACTTTTTTAATTAATATAATTATTTTCTTAGTTAATTTATAATATTTATAATTATTTAAATATTTATATTATTATTTATAATATTAATTAGGTATTTCTTTTNAAAAAAGCCTTTATTTTAACTTCTTATTTTTATCTTCTAAGAAGTTATTAAGGTTTTTAGATTATTCTTTTTATTTTTCTATTATTTTTAATTTCTTATAAATAAGTATAAGAAATATTATATAAAGGGTTATATAAGTTTTAATTTTATAATAAATTCTTTTTAATATAAGGGTTTAAAAAGATTTATTTAATCTACCTAATAATCTTATTATAAAGAGGAAGAATTAAAGAACTAAGAGGAGAGATCCTCTAGATCTCTCCTATAATATCCTTTGTGAGTACTGACCACGGCGTTGGTTGGATAGGTAACCATTGAACATGGGATCGCGACCAGGGTCGCGATCCATTCTATTATAGCGGCGCAACGAGGTCTTTAGGCCGAGTCTCTTTCAGGGTCTAACCCGTGACAATTTCCTAGGAAGTAAGTTTAGTTAAATAGCTATAAAATAGCTATAAGTAGTTTATAGTAGTATTATAGTATATAAGTCTATTAAGAGATTAACTTTTAATAATAAAACTATTATTTAAATTAATTAGTAGAGATCTAGATTATTTTATCTCTCTTCTATATTCACTAACTCTTCCTCTTTATAATAAAATTGTTGCATGGATTAAACAAGTCCTTCTACACACTCACACACTGGTAGCATTGTTATTTCGGATAGTAACACCACGCTGGAAAGAAGCTGAGCTTCCCATGACATGAAAATCAAGCTGCCATTCCAGCTCTAAAATACTCGAAACCGTCCCGTCTCCAATAATCCATAAGTAGCCAGGCTTCAATTTTATGGCTACATCAATAACGAAATAGCCCCAACCAATTCGAGTTATCATAAACGGAGAACATCTCAGTAAGATCTCCGCTGGTCTAAACGTCGGGTGCTATCAGAGTCAGCAACCGCCGATTGTCAATAACGTCCTATATCACAGCCATTTACTGGCAGTACGCCAGTACCCTCCTAGCTTAAACTTACCAGGTTCATTCTAACACTCTCAGTAATCTCAGTTCCCAATGCCCTCAGATAGAAAGTCCACAAGTGTTTATTATTTGTCCGATGCATCAAGTGCACGAGCCGATGTGTATTACCCAGCACGATTGTCATCGAATCATCGACTTCATCTGCTGTCCACACTGGCGACTCTAGACCCAGGCCCACGTTCAGGGGATGAAATACAGGCACCGTCAGGCTTGTGGTTGTCGTCTCCGACTCATTCAGAATGAGACGTTGCATCTCGTTCGCGATATCTTCAGATACCGAGTCTCCACTCAGTGATTCAGCATACTCGGTCATGCTGTCCATATACCTGCCCACAAGGTTGTCTGTACTGCCATGATTGTCGTTGCTGGGTAATTGGTAAGCGACAGCCCGACCGCATGCCATCTGCTCCAAGATTTTATCCTATTGGGACAACAGCTTAATAATCTGCGATGTCTGAGCCCTAATTATATCTATATCTAATGAGATTATATTTAACTTATAGTTTAGTTTTTTTTATTTATTAATATTTATTAATTAGTTTATTTATAATTTAAAAGTTATATATTTATATATAGAAGAAAGTAACTTTATATATAATAATTATTATATCTTTTTTAAACTCTTTAGTATATTAAGACWTTTARNNTTWAWGAGTTACTKWAATAAWTKARTACCGTATTTCACAAGCGAGTGGGCCACCCAAGCGAGCGGGCCACTCAATTTTACACCTTAAATTCAATTCTTAAAATAATTATAAAACCTTAGAATTAAGACTAAAATAATATCTTTTTTATATATAGTTTTATTACTATAATCTAAATACTATAATAAATCCTAAGAAATTCCAAAATTCTCCTATATGGGTAAATAGAAAAGTGGGTCACTTTTTRTCTCCACTTTTCTATTTACCTATATAGGAGAATTTTAGAATTTCTTAGAATTTAATATAGTATAGATTTTATAGTAATTAGCTTATAGTTANTTTTTTTATAGAATTTTATTATTAGGTTAAGGTTTTATAATTATTTTAAGAATTGAATTTAAGGTGTAAAATTGAGTGGCCCGCTCGCTTGGGTGGCCCACTCGCTTGTGAAATACAATATATCTAGAATATTAATAAAGTACTTATTAATATTAAGCTTTTTAGTTATATAATATTTAGTCTTAAGAGTTAGTGGTATTAAAAGGTAATTACTATTATAGGGTTCCTCTATAAGATAGGTAAATAATAACCCTTTAAGGCTAAGGTATAGAAGGTTAAAGAGTAGGAGACTTATTATAATACTTATAATATTAGAGGCTTTATTAGCCTAGTTAGTTTTTATTAATTTATAATTCTAAGATATTTAAAGATAGTTATACCCCTCTTTAGGCTCCTTAAGAAAGAAACTCCTTAATATTAAAAAAAAACTAAGTAGGATTTAATAAATTAATTAAAGGAGAAAGTAATTATAACTCCTTTAGTTATTATAATATCCTATAAACTAAATACTAAGGAAGTTATTTTATAGGTTAATATTAGCCTTATAAAATAAAGAGTAATCTTAATATAGTATATTAATAAAAGGCTTTATTTATTAAGATATAAAAGTGGCTTTTAGTCCTCTACTAAATAGAAATATAATTAAATAAAAAGAGAGTATAAAGGTCTCTTATATACCTTTAGGCACCTAAGAAACTACTTATATAAGATTTAATTTATACTAGAAACTAATACTTTAGTACTTAAATATTAATTAAGAGGAGTAACTAATAATATAACTAGATCTTTAGTTATAAGGTAATTAAGTTACCTATAACTCTTTAACTTTAAGGTCTACTATATAAATAGAAAAGATAATATTATTATAAATATATTATTATAAAAACCAGGGGGATTATTTAATTATATAAAAATAACTATAGAAGAAAAGACTAATACTTTTATTAATTTAAAATTAAATATAATATAAAACTATAAGGAGGAACTTAAAGGTAAATCTATAAATAAGCTATTATAATAATAAGTATATAGACCTTAGTATATTTAATTTATTAATTACTTATAAGAATTTAAGTAATTTAATAGGCTTTTATTTAATTAATTTAAAAGTTTATAGTAGAAAGCTTATAAATTCTTATACCTAAAAGGATATTTATAGAAGTGGCTAATAGATTAATACTTATACTTATTATTAATTGTGGATATTAAGAACCTATAGTAAATTATAGTATAGAAAGGTTATAGTAAATATAGTTATAAAGGTAAAAAAAGTACTTATAGGAGGCTAAGGCCTAGATATTAGTAGCCTTCCCTATATAAAGATATATAAGAAGCCTATATAACCTATAAGAAGTACTAAAAATAGGATATAAAATATCTAATTAAACTAACTATATATATAATCCCTAGTTAACTTATATAGAAAGTATATATTAATATATAATGCCTTCTAATAGATTATAGGAAGAAGTACTTATTTAAGGTATATTATAACCTAATAGGCTAGCTAGAAGTAAAGCCTATTATAAATACTAATTCTAAAGTAATAGTCTATTTCCTAAAGAAAATAATTACTTACTTTAGATTTATATAATTTATAATTATAGATAATAGTCTAGAAATAAAGAAGGATATTATCTTATTTCTAGAAAGCTAAGGGATAAAGATAATCCCTACTTTAAAGTATAATCTAAGAGCTAATAGATTAATTAAAATAAGCTACTTCCCTTTATTATCTTCCCTAATTAAGATAGTAATAAAACCCTATAAATAGATTAGGCTTTTAAATAGAGCTTTACTTATAGATAGGATAATAGTATAAGTAAGCTATAATATAACCCCTTTTTATATAATATATAAATAGGAGCCTCTTCTACCTATAGAGACTATAGTTAAAATATAGAGAATTATTAATTAAAATAGGATTTATATATTTAAGGAGTTATTTAAAGTAAGAATAAGGGTTTTAAACTACTAATAAGATAATATTAAAGAAGTATAGAAGTGTACTTTATAGTTCTACTAAAGCCTAGTAAATAGATATAACCTTACTAATATTAATAAGATATAAAATAATTAATTAAACCTTAGTAATATTATCTTAGTTTATAATATAATATAGTTTATAAGTAAGTGGGCCACCTAAGTGAGTGGGCTAGTTTGTATTAAATTTTAATTAAGTACCTTTAAACTTTAATAACTTAACTAAATAAAATGGTTTTATCTTTAAATGAAAAAGATATTACTAATACTCTTAGTGCTTTAAAAAAAGACCTTAAACTATTTATCTAAAATACTAGATATACCGTATTTCACAAGCGAGTGGGCCACCCAAGCGAGCGGGCCACTCAATTTTACACCTTAAATTCAATTCTTAAAATAATTATAAAACCTTAACCTAATAATAAAATTCTATAAAAAAATAACTATAAGCTAATTACTATAAAATCTATACTATATTAAATTCTAAGAAATTCTAAAAAAGGTAATTATATAAGCTTTTATTTTAAAAAAAATAAATAACTAATTACCTAAATAGCTCTCCTACTAAAAGTCTTAGTATATTTAAGAGTTTAGAGAAAGGTGTAATGGCTATTATATATAAGGTTACTCTCTTCTACGCTTAGGTGCGCGGCTTTTAGGCTATAAATAAGCTAATTAATAAATACTAATAGGTAAAAAAAACTAGACTATAAGCTAAAGGGTCTCTTTCTATATAAGATATAAGGGATTTACTAAATTAAATAGATATAGATAGTTAAGTAAAGCATAAAACGCGAGCTTATAGCGGTTATAAGCCTTGAGTTAAAACTCATGTTTATCAATATAGTATTTGTAGTAAGACTGGCTATAATACACACACTTGTGTTATAAATGTGGAAAGCACTGAGGAAGAGGATTCTAATTAATTTTAGATAGTTTCTTATGTGGTAGTTAAATTATTGATAGTTAAAGGCTGTAGGGTCTGGGAAAGTAGGTGACTCGCTTATCTAGGTGACTCGCTTATTAACCACGTTATAATATAAGTTATTATTTTATTATAAGGTAAAAGTATTCCCCTCTTTACTCTTAATCCTTTAGTATTAAAGTTTAGTTTCTTTAAATAGTATATTATAGGTATTATAATATAAAAACCACCTATACTTAATTTTCTTCTATATATATTATTTATAGTAGTTAAATAGGTATAAGGCCTAAAAGATAGTTATATAATCTTAATATAAAAATAATAATTCTAGATACTTCTTAGAGTTAACTTTAGGTTATAGACTAATATCCTATTTAGCTTCCTTAATAAATATAAAGAGTACAATTAGGTTAGTAATATTAGTACCTAGTACTATAAGTAAGTCAAGTTATTCCTCCTTATACCTTACTAGTCCCTTAATCTTATAAGTTTTTTCTCTAGGGGTTATAAAGATAATATTATATATATTAATAAGGTTAAGCTATATTTCTAGTATATTAAAAGTATTATCCTTTACTAAAAGCTAGGTACTATATTTTTAGTCTTTATCTTCTAAGGTATTATTTATAAATACTATATTATATTAACTTTTATTAAGTAAGTAATAAACCTTATTAGCTATATTAATATTTTAAATAGGTAATACTTATTTTTCTACTACACTTAGGTTTTATCCTTTAGCTACTAGTTTCTAGGTTTTCTTAGGTATTTTATATTTATTTACTATATATCCTAGGTTTTTATAGTTATAGTATTTAAAGGGTTTCTTATATATTATATTAAGTTTTATTAGGCCTAAGTAGAACTTATAAACTATAAATCCTCCTTATTATCTACTAATATTAATTTAATTTTAATATAACTAATTATTTTATTAGTTATTATATCTATTTCTTTTAAGTTATCTAGTATATAATTAGTTATTAACCTTAATTATCTTACTAGTAAAATTATTAAATAATTTAAGGTAATTATCTTTTATAATCTTATCTTTTATATCTTCTTATAATATATTATAAAGATATTCTATTATACTTTTATTATCTTAATTAAGGTAGGCTAAGATATATTAGAACTTATATATAAAGTATTAAGTAGATCTAGTCTACTTTAAGGCCTTAAGTTTATAGGTTATAGTTCTAACTTTATTAAGGTCTCTAAAGGAAGTTTAAAATAGCTCTTTAAAGTTTTTATAGTAATAGAAGATTCTAATAGTCTTATCTTTAAAAGGGTTATTATTAAAATAGTCCCTAAGAATAGACTCCTACTACTCTATTACTTTACCAATAAAAAGGTTTCTAATATAGAGTATCTATACCACAGTACTAATAATAGTAATATTAATATAAAGATAGGCCTTAATTATAGTAAGGAAAGTATATATATTACTATAAACTCTATTAAATAGTTTAGGTTTAGAAAATTTTAGAAGGGTAAATAAACCTCCTCCTCCTCTAGCCTAAAAGACTTAAATTTAGGTAGTTAAGACTTTAATCTATTAGTATATAGCTTATATAGCCTAACTAAGATTAATAATAACACCACTTATAGTAGATATTATAAAGGTTAATATTACTTAAGGTTTTAAAGTAACTCACTAAATAAGATTAATTAAAATATAATAGTAGCTTATTTTTAAGTTATAAAAGAGTTTACTTCTTAAGAAGTAAATTAGATTAAATAGCTATAAGATAACTATAAGTAGTTTATAATAATATTATAATATATAAATTTATTAAGAGTAAAACTCTTAATAGTAGAACTATTATTTAGATTAATTAATAAAGATCTAGACTATCTTATACTATAAAACTACTTCTTCCTTAAGTACCCGTCTATCTCTCTATTATAGATAGCCACTCACGCAGCTCAGTCCTAAGTATGCTAAGCGTTACTTACTCCACTTAGCCCTGAGCGCTCTAAGCACTTCACGTGGTCACGTGACCATATGTCCTAATCGGGCATCCTACAGGCGCCTCTTACTAGGCCCCTCCAGGTCTCTAGTTCAGGCCGCCCCAGGCTGCCTCGTGTCACCTTTCTTCATTTATAACATCCATCTTCTGCCATATAATGTACGAGCTGACGTCATCCTTACTGCAGGGTCTTTTGATGTTATAATTGAACTTGTTCTCTACGCATTTCTGATTATCTGGCGTCTCAAGAACAGCAATCATAGGTTACTTGCCAAAATGGCGTATGCCTGCTGCGTATGGGTTAGCATTGGCGCGACAGTCGAGACTGGGGTCACCGTCTGGCTCCTTCACCGCTCGTGGCACCGGTGGAGTGTCTCATTTCGCGTGTTGCTGCCCATGCTTTTCTCACTCTGGATCTTCACGCAACTGTACGGCGCTTTTAGATTATTCGCAATGTCCCGAAGTAAAGCACGCTTGAAGGCTGTGTATACTGAAGATGCTATGTCTTGTGTGTCATAGCGTGTCAGGCACCGGGATTAATCGAATATCACATAGTAGTGGCAACCTAGACCTACCTACACTGCTGGGTTGTTGGTAACTAAGAGATACATTCGCCGGAATATGTAGCCCATTCTATTCCACCCGCTTGTCATCGCCGTTTTCATCCTCCACTGTGATGTAGCGATGGCTGTCTTTCACTCAATAGACCTATCTAAGCCCATCGCGTCGTCGTCTATCGTGGCATATGCAACAAGAGCACGCGCCAACTTCTCCGGTTCGTGATGAATGTTGAACTCGCCCGAGCTATAGGCGCCAGAGCGATCGTATATCCACAGCTCCATTGTTGTAGCGCTAATGGTGAACACGTGCACAACCTGTCGTATCGGTTGGTCGGCAAAGATGCTTCGAACATGGAACATGCCGCGTGAGCTGCAAGGTTATCAACGTTGGTATTGCACATTCGGCCCCCCCCCCCACCCTTCCGTAATACAAGGAGCCGTTACACAAGCGCTCATCGGCCGTTATTRCTRCGGTGCTAGATGAACATAGTAAAGCGCCACCAACGTCACATTCATATGAACAGCGCTCAGTATAATCAAGCCTTATAGGCAAACGCATTTAACCAGACATTATAAAGCCGGGTCTAAGATAAAAGGCGTATATCTTCTCCTAATCAGATAATTTAAGCAACATATAGCTCCGTTTAGTCAGGCTCAGCTGAAGCCCCATCCAAATCAGGCAAAATGGTGTGCTCACAGCCACACCTTCATGCGAGCCAAGCGTGCCTGTTCCAATCAGATCTCCTAGCTCTCGCGGGCGCATATACGCTAACCAATCAAATATAAGCTACTCAGCCTTATTTTTCTTTGACGGCAGGAATATGCCTAAACTATCCATCCTATATTAGTGGGCAAGCAATGTGAATATTATAAACTTACGTGGGGATGCAATGCTACAGGGATCGAGGAGCTTCATGTCAGGCAATACCCCGACCTACAAATACAGCGCATTGCTCCAGCTTCGAGACAGGAAAATACCCCAAGAATTTTCCAAACTATCTTAATAGCCGTTTCTATCTGCCCACATTTATACAACCAAATTTTCTCCCTCCAAGATTTATCGCCTGCCGCCATTATGAAGCTCCCTTCTGTCTCTATCGTCTTTGCCCTTATCGCCGCCACGGCCATGGCTGCACCAGGCATGCGTACCCGTGGAAGCCCAGGCCCCATTGTAGACAGCAAAGACGGCCTGAGAGCATCCGAAGGAACCTGGCCGAGACGTAAGTCTAGTCTCTGACCTGCCTCGAACCTACGACCAGATATGCATTGCTAACTCTCGCAGCGGACGACTGCAAGGAGCACTGTGTTCTGTGAGGAAACGCTGACAATGGCAACCAAGGCAACCTATGCCAAGGCTATTGCGTGCCCATTGGTGACTATCCCAACAGCGTTCCTCTCCAGTCTTACTGCGGGTGATCCTGCAGACTCTGTACTCAGGCAAACTCTAGCTGCCACTGTTGCAACGAACGAGCTAGTGACCTATTAATCAACAGTGAATATACTTAACTTGCTAGTGACCACCCGAATAATCCATATTTTGACCCGTGACATGCTAAAGCAAGAACGTACGACGCTATGATCCCTAATACCCTGATTTACTACAAGCTGAACCCTTCGGTTAGCAGCTTTAGACACTGGTGCTTTGAAAACTCGGCATAGGCTGGCTGGATTTGGCCACCACGCAACTGCAAAATGATCACTTTGAGGAAATCAAAAGTGCCAAGAATGGAAAGGAGCAGTTGCGTCAGAATATCCCTCTTGTTTTACTTGTAACCAGTTGTTTGATCGCCAGGATGCCTTTTTGCAGCATCTACGCAATTCTCCCGTCCATGCCCCAACATATCAATGTGACGCATGCAATCGGTCTTTCAACAGCTGGAAGAGACTCCTTGATGATGATAGCGCAGGGAGCCAGGAAGAACTCACCCTATGTCCAGGGGGACGAGGGATACGTGGATCTGACCGTGTCCTAGATTCTTCCATACAACCTAGAATATGCCCTGGCTGTCACGGCTGTTCGTAGTGTACTAACAACGTACCCTCACAATGCAGCATCGCGAGCGCTTGATTGTCTACTTCCCAATGTAAAATGGACAAGTGGAAAGTGCTTGGGCATGCAAGACCATACATGCCAGGACATCTGAAAAGATAGGTAGAGCCTAGTGGCGATTGACCGAGCTTAGCTTGTGATTAGTAGGGCTAAATCGCTAACGCTAAACCACCCACTTATAAATTATGTCACGCTTACTATAATAAAAGTGTGGTAAATAGTATAATAATAAGACAATATATTTATTTATTTATTTATTCTATATATTAAAGTTATAGTAGCTATAGCTACTATAAATAGGCTGTATTAGTAGGTGTTTCCAGGCAGTCACGCTAGTCAACAGGCACATGGACCTGGAAACACGCACTAATTAACATCTAGTTACAGTTATTAAACAACAAAGCTGCCTTTCAGTAAAATAGTCCCAAAGAGCAAATATCGCCACGGTCGCATTTACCGCCGTAACGAGAAAAAGCGCTGCATTGTTGTCTTCGGCGAGTTTCATCATTAAACTGCCATATACATCATCCAAATATCAAATGGAATAATGTATTGCTACTTCCACGCCGCTTGAATGCAGTGCGTGCCTAGTGAACCTAGGTTTTAGGTAACTCAACCGCTACTGGAAATTGATTTTAGTACAGGTGTGGTGGGCAACGAAAAGGCAGCGCTTCCTTCTGTGGGCATTGCGCGTCAAGAACACGTCAGCTAAGCTGCAGCGACACAGCAAGTTCTCACCTATAGTTTCTGGCCTGACGGCGGTTTGTGTTGCTTGACGGCCAGTTGGTGGCTAGTAGCTTTCCGCTGTGCCGTTGCTGACATTGTAATAGCTGCGCTTTTGTGCTTTTGTGCTTTTCAGCGCTTGTGCAGTTCTTGCCAAGCTTCTTGACGGCCGGTTGGTGGCAGGTAGATTTCCAGTTTCCTATAACTGGCGGGTGTAGTAGCTGTCCGGTTGCGCCCTTGTGCCTTTGTGCTGTTTTAGCCCGTGGTTTATGATTACCTTTTTAAATATTAAAAGATATTCAGAATCCTGTGGCAGTGACTTCTATCGTCTTTTCACAGGTCCTAGCCTTAAGACTAGTTTCGTCGCAATTTCCGTAGCGGCGGCGGCGAGTTTCGTCCCATTGCGGCGAGCCTAAGTGGCTGGCGCGCTGTGTAAGTTAGGAGGGCGCCCGTGTATTGGCTCTCAGGAGTTTGCACCTTGCGGGATGTCACAAAGACTAACTGTAGACACGCAGTCGCCATCGATGGTTCCGGAATAAACTCAACTCCTCCTCGTTTGACAAATCTCGGATGCGTTTAGATCCAATCAGTGTTGCAAATTCGGATATGACGGTTGTCATCGATTTCTGCATAGAACGTATTCTTGCGCAGCTCCTTCTCTCGCTCGGCTTTTGTGTTTCATTCAGCCCCGTCCTAAGTAGCTCTAGTAGTAGACTATGCTGGGATAAACTCTATGCACTCGGCAAACCGCTGCCCTCTTGCAATCTGTCTATTGCCTACCTTCTTCGCCACTTATAGGTGGGACTTATTTGCTTTTTTAGACTACAATGCCTGCACAGCTAAATAGTCGCATATTGCTTGCGATCACCTACAAGTCTTACCCAACTAGTCCATCACTCGGCATACCTGGATAGAAAAAATAAAATAAGCCAGTGTGTAGCGACATTCTCCGTCTCAACTAAGACAACACAATTTCGCCCTCGCCACGTGTAACGCGTTTCACAAACACATGTCACATATCACACACCAGTACACGCTATCTTATTGGTATATCTGGCTCGCCATAGCTGGCGACGGGAGCTTTGTGTTATAGTACTGTTATAATCTGAACTTCCACTATTAAGTGGCAATGGCCGTAGGGCTTGCCGGCCGTAAGGAGGTCAGAATAATCTAACAGGATCAGCTCGATGGACGACAAATACTCATCTCTATCTAAATGCTCACGATTAGTAGAAACCAAATTCACTATCAAATCTCCAAAAGCATATTCCCGCCGACTCAAGATCGATGTGTGCCGGTACAAACCTTTTCGAGGCTACGAAGGATGCAGGGCCACTTCATTACAATAGGCAGGCCTTCCGGCGCCAGTGCTTGCGATATTTCGACCTTCGGTACTACTCACACCGCTCTTCACCCCATTTAGACGGAAAAGCGAGGAATTCCGCGCGGAAATGCTCCAGCTTATGCGTTTAACAGCGTCATACAGCCTAAGCCTATTAGCGCGAGAAGGATTGGCAAGTATCGTTGCTCTCATGCAATATAGGCCGCAGTTTCGCAGGTTTAATGAAGGAGGCGTTATAAACACCGACGATTGTTCACAAGGCTATAATACCGACCCGGTCGAGCACACACACACTGGCTGCGATATTAATGCTTTCGACGAGCCCACGATTAATGAGATAATTGACATATATGAAGATATCCTCGACACACATCCCGGAAGATCCATCAGTATATAATAACTAAGTGGGCTAACATATAAGCATCAAAGAAATAGCAGTGCTTTATTAGTACGCCTAAATAGTCATAAAATTGCCACTGGATATTATTTAACCCGCCTTAGCGCATTTTTTATCCAAGGCACTCTTCAACGCGACACCGGTGCCACCTGTCGGAATAAAACCTCTCCGCAGCTATACCGCTGCCGAGCTTGATACTACCATCACCTTGAACTTACAGCTCATGGCGCATGTTGCCGGTCTACTGCTGCCTGTGCTGAATCAAAATGATTGAGGCCTCGTGCGCATATGACCGGGTTCATGGATTCATCGCCTACATGGTGTCTGGATTATGCCGTGTTTGAGTGTTTATGGCCACGAACCTATCGTCGCTGCATCTGCCTGCCATCGGTCATCGACAATTGACCACCGAGCATCCATCCGCCTGCCAGCCATGTCGCCACCTACCGACAGCGGCATGCATTTAACCCACATTGTCCGCCTGCTACACATCGACGGACGCCACACGTACTGACCAGTCCAACACAAGCAATGGAAAGTCGAAAGCACCACGGCGGCGCAGCTGCTGCGTTCGTGCGAACAGCCGCGGTAAGCGGCAACACTGGTGAGTACGTCCTGCCTCCCGACGCCGTATCCATCCGCTCACTGACCAGCAGAGAGCGACTGAGCAGTGTACACAGCAGAAGCACGGAGATCATGTCCGACTTTGTAGTCCCAGGCTTGAAGGACCAAGACAGGGGGGAGGAGTCTACGAGCGACGATGCCTCTCTCGACGAGGAAGGGGACAGTTTGGACGACGACGAATGCAGAAGCGAAGAGAGTCGTAGCACCAGTAGCTCGGTTGATTTCATCGCGCCTGACTGGGAAATGGAAGACAGCGAGTGCGAGGCAGTGGATGACGATTACGAGGATGGCAGTGACACGGACGAGGAAGATGGCGGACATGATGGCGGACACAATGACGATGTAAACTAAATCGACGACGAACATGCTGACAAAAGCAATGCCAGGCATGACATCAAAAACGATGCCGGAGGCGATGGCAGGAGTAATCAAGACAGCCAAGACGCAAGACCCAACTGTGTATGTTTTCTCCATCTCTCTGACGCGCCGTCCTGCTGCGCGCCGACCGTCGGCTTCCTGCACCACACCGGACCCTTTCCCACAACTCCC